>JASFAX010004550.1:0-39044 GCA_030737875.1 Allium sativum
ACATATGGGAGGCAGAATAAGGTATCTCCGGTTTCGTTCAAACCCAGAACGGACTTGTAAATGGATGCGTGTCTGACGCTGGAATTTATTTCATGTAATTAATCGGTTTTTATTGATGTATGCCTGTTTTGTGGTGGAGAATTTATTCTCTTCTTAACACCCTGGTATATGTTAATAGTTATCGATAGCATGGCGTGAATTGTCAATGTGGCACGCCAAGATGCAAATGATCAAGGCTTTTGTTGAAAAGCAGGCCTTGTGGTTGATGATCAAAGCACGGCGTATTTAGGCGTAGCTTTGTGTATAGACTTCGCGAGCCTCACACACCGGTATGAGTCAAAAACGGGATACGGACCGTAGGGAGTGCACACATTTCTTTCTAGCTAGATTGATGTCAGGGACCTACCAGCGCTGACAATTTACTTATGTGGTTGACGGATTATGAGGTACCTCGGGATTATAGGCCGGTAGTGGTCATATTGAGGTCCAAAAGGACCGGGAGGCGTGTGTTCAGGCATAACTAATCCACAAACGTAGGCGTGGACCGGCCCTACCGCATCCAAGGGTTGCCCATAGGTGTGATCCTTAGGCATTTGCTAGAGTGTCTCGAATCGGAAAGGATCTTGCCCCTAGCCTCGACTCATGATGGAAACCCAATTTCCAATATGAGACTTGCGGTTTTGATTGTAGAACTAGTATGGCGACATAGTAGGATGGGGTACTATGCCATCTATGATTGATATTTATGATTGAAATGTTTTATTAAAACATATACACTAATATTAAATCCGTTTGACGTATCAAGCATCTCTTGACCATTATAAGGTAAAACCCTATCCTCCGGTTTGCGTTGCATTGTGTGATGGGACTTGGGTCTTATAATGGTTTCATTTTTCTAAAAAGCATTGCGTTGTTTAACGATTCACTTTATTTATGCACTGGCAATCCAATGGAGTAAACCCGTTCCGCGTTAGCGGCGTGGTCCTGTGATTAGCCTTATTATTAGATAGGTTAAGTAAGATTTCTCATACCAGTCCCATGACTGACCTGTAGTTTGTTTCACTGGCAAACTCGGGTGCCCATATTTTTCCACACGGGCAGTCGAGTAGCTTGTTTTGTAGATATTTATTCACAGGATCCTATTCAACAGATGAAGCGATATTCGGAAAGCTATGTATCCGTGTATTCCTTTCGGTTGTATGTTTGTATTAATTTTCCGCTGCTATTTAATGTAATTTAAATCTCTGATATTATTGTATTTCTATTGTGTAATAAGTATTCAGACTCTATTACATTCTTGTACTCTGATGTAATTTTTGTAATCAGCAATAAAATGTTCTTCAGTTTATGTTCTGATATGTGTTGTTCTCAAAGCAATCCAGGCTTTCCTTTACTGGGAAGTTCGGGTCGTTTCATTTGGTATCAGAGCTTTGGTTTACAGAGCTCGAGGACAAGACACATTAGAACAGAACGAAAGAACTCATCAGAGGATGGATTAGTTATGTCCAATAAGAATAACTCGTTATAGATAGGATCAGTAGTATCCTAGAACGAGTGTGAAGAGTATTATTTTCTTTAAAAATAAATTTTATTTTGAAATTTTTTATCTTAAAATACGTATTTGAGATATTATTATTTTTTATTTTGGGCAATCGAATATATAGAGATTTTAATATACGCCTTGCAAGCGTGTATACGAAGCTCCAATATATTAGATAGATATAGAGTCACACTCTGGTCGCCCGGGGATAATTCTGATGATTAGTGTACCATCATCAGTATTTATGTTCGAGTTACGAAAGTGGAATATCTATATATTTCCGATCGACTGGTATGAGAACCAAAACTTAGATAGGATATATTATTTTGATTTGCAATGAAATATGATTTTTGGCTATATATAAAAGTTATATATATTTGAAAATTTAATCACCTAATTGATTGCTGGTTGTGATGTTTGATGATTTGTTTAACTAATTAAAAAGTTTAGTATAATAATTAATTTAAAAGAATGAAAATTGAGTTGGTTAATTAAACAACTTTTAGCTTCGTTCCTTTTCGAGGACGAAAAGATTTTAAGTGGGGGCGATTGCAACAACCCGGAAAATCAGGGCTAAGTTAAAATTTTTATTTTTAGAAATTTTAATAGAAAATGTGCCAGAATTTAAAATTTTCAATTTTAAATAATATTAAAGCCACTGAAAATAGCCATTTTACAAACAATCTCTGTTTTCGACGAAACCACTTTTGTTGGAACTGGAATGTCGAATTATTGCTAGGTTTTAAATTTTAGAATTTTCCGAGTTAATATGTGAGCGTGGCAAAAGAAAATGTATTTTTACCATTTCGGTCAAATTTAATCGACTTAAAAATAGCCATTTTTCAAATGGTCTCAGAATTCGACGAAATTAGTTTTGTTAGGACCGTATCATCAAAACATAGCTAGAAATATTTTTTCTGGAATTTTTAGAGTTAGTATGTGGCCTCGGTAATTTAAAATGTACGTTCAAACTATATAAATAAATGTTTTATATTTTAATTTAAAGAAAAACATATTGTAACAGCCGAATTGGATTACGAGACATATTCCATTGTGTCCGGGATGGGGGTTATTGGCTAGGGGCGATACTCGTTGGGTTTGATTTGGAATTCGGAACGATACACGAGTTATATTAGAATTAAAACGAATTAAATAAATAAAACAAACTAAGAATACATGGTATAAATACACTGTATTATACGTCGTATTTCAGAAACCCTAATCACCAATACGTCGCAGCCGCCATCTCTTAAAACCAATGGCCAAGAGCTTGCGATTTCTCCCTCCTTCTTCTTCAAAACCGTTCACTAATTTCACAAACTCCGAATGGGAAAACTGTTCGTCTTGATGAGCTCCCCTTACTCAACGGTCAAGATCAATTATTGGAACCTGGACTGATCGGAAATTGCCCTGAAACCCCCCACGTTCGAACGCTGTTTTCATGAAGGAGGGGAGCTCGAGTTTCAATCGGTTCATGGTGGTGATAGAACACCGGAAGGCGCGTGGAATGGTGGTTGTGGATCGGAGTCTGGTGCCTGGTAGTCCGTGCGGCGTGGATGAAGAACGATGGTGTGTTGGGTTCGACAGTGGGTGATTTCCCAAGAAGTCAATGGGTAGAAGATGGTTTAAATGTAATTAGTTTAAACTAATATATTAATTATTTAATTATGAAATTTAAAGGTTAAAGGTCCATAACTCATTCAATTCTTATCAGAATCGAACGACTCAAAATTCGTTGAACTCGTGTTGACCAGATCTACGCTTCTGGACTAACTAGGACTGATTTTGAGCAGATCCAATTTTGGCGAAATTTTGAATCTGAATGGAAAGCTTTAAGGTGAGATTTCTATTTTATTTTTTTAAAATTAAAATTAATTATTTTATTGTATTCATTCTGTATGAAATTCATGTTGTATGTATGTATTTACTTAAATGTTGATTGTGTTGTGATTGTGGTTGTGTGTTCATGTTTGTTAGATTTTGTGTATACGATAAAATTATATATTATCGTGTATATAGAATATGTTATTTTTGTATGTGCCAAGAATTTGTGTATAAAATAAAAATCATATTTTTATTTTATATAAAGAAAAACATGATAAAAGTAGAGATTTGTCAAAACATGATTTGTAAAATAAAAACAAGTCATTTTGTAAAACTTGTTAGTTAAAATAAAAACAAGTCATTTTGCAAAACCTGTTAGTTAAAAATAACACCTTTTGTAAAACTTGTTAATTGAAATAAAATAACGATTTTTGTCAAAACATGTAAACTAAAATAAAAGTTATCATTTGTGTTGAAACAAGTTTTACATATTTTGTAGAAATAGAATATACTGGGCATGCTCATTCTGTCAATTTTATAGAATGAATCAAAAACATTCATTCTTGTCACTTTAAAGAATGAAACCCAAAAGTTACATTTTTTATATTATATTAGAAATTAACAAATTTATGACTAGAATCATGTTATCATAAAAATCTCATTTTTATGTTAGCATATAAAGGAACATATTTTTAGAGTCGATTTGTTTCAACTAAAAAGTACACATTTTTAGTATCAAATTGTTCAACTAAAAAGATTCATGTTTCATTAGGAAACATGTTTTTCATTTAAACACATTTTAATGTAACATGAGAAACTTAGAATTAGAAAAGACAAAAGTGTAAAATTAGAAAAATAACATTTTTAAAACATAGGAAAAGAACTACATTTTTATTTGCATTTTAAAATGCAAATAGAACATAGAAATTTGTTAACATATGAAATGTCCTTTTTATGTTATTAGAAAACATAGAAAATGTTAACAGGTAGAATATGCTTTTATAGGTTATTAGAATACATGGAAAAATGCAAACACATAAAATATTCTTTTTATGTGTTATTAGAACAATTTTAGCGTAATATTCTTTTTAGAATAAAAGCACATTTTTAGCGTAATATTCTTATAAAAATTAACATTTTGTTTATATTAAAAAGAACTACACTTTTTATTTGCATTTTTAGATGCAAATAAAACATATAAATTTGTTAAGAAAATAAGAAACACATTTTTATGTAAAATGTTATAATAGAATAAGAAAATTGTGAAAAACAAAATATTCATTTTGTTAACTAGAAAAGCATGAAAAAGAAGTCACTTTTATTTGCATTTTTAGATGCCAATAAGACATAGAAAAAGAATTACCTTTTTATTTGCAAATAGTAGATGCAAATAAAACATTGTAGAAAAGTTACGTTTGTATAAAAACACGGTTTATGTTGGAATTGTCAAAATAGAATAAAAACACCGTTTATGTTAGAATTGTCAAATTAGAGTAAAAGGACATTTTTGTTATAAAATGTTGAATTAGAATAAAAGTATATTTTTATTTGCATTCCTTCATGCAGATAAAAACATAGTATAAAAAGTCACATTCCTTTTGTTTACATTTCTTGATGTAAATAGAACTAGAATAAAAGGTTATATTCTTTATTTGCATTCTTTGCTGCAAATAAAATTTGAAACGAAAAGTTATACTCTTTATTTGAATTCCTTGTTGCAAATAAAAATAGAAATTAAAAGTTATATTTCTACTTATAAACTAGAAGCAAATCAACATGAAAACAAAAATATACATTTTTGTTAAAAGAATGCGATTGAGACAAAATTCACATTTTTGTCTTAATATAAGAAATGGAAACAAAATTATACATTTTTGTTAGAAGAATAGGATTTAGACAAAATTCACATCTTTGTCTAAACAATAGAATTGAAATATATTTCTGTGACGTTGAAATGTTTGACACGTTAAAGATAATGTTAGTATATGCAAATTGGACATCACACTCCCGTTAACAAGTTTCCTGATTTGTCTATGTTAATTGGGACGATAATTTTTACACATCGCCCAAGTGCACAAATAATTTATTTAACTATTTGTTATGTGTTATGTGTTGGTTGAAAACCCCACACGGGTCTTGGGATGATATCCACACATCTCCCTTGTGATTAGTTTTAAGCGTTATTTATTTGACGCTTATAGAGTATTAATATTCACTTTGGATGTTTGGATGTTATTAATGATTTTTATCGTTTGTGTAGAATACATTGCGGTGTTTGAAATCCATATAATTAAATCATATGGTAATTGTTTGGGTCCCATTCCAATTTTGAATTAAAAAGAATATTTTAATATAATATTCAGTTAAAGAAATCAGATAAAAGGTTTGATGTTTTGAATTCAAAAGATTTTATTTTATTTGTTAAAAAGTTACAATGAAAAGGGTTGGGTTAAAATATGAAACAGCCCATGACCCGAGGTTAAGCCCAACTTATGGGATAAGTCTATCCGGAACCAACCGGCATATCCAGCATCCATAAGTCGCAGGATTAATGTGAGAGGTCTGGCCCTGTATAAAATGTATATAAATAATATAATGAATTGGTCTATTTAATCTGTTTTAAATAGAAAAGCCTTTTTAACCCGACGTGTTTATCGATTTATTTTATTCATTTTAAAATGAATATTAAAAAGAATTGATTTATAAATTTAATATCTTGGAAATATTAATATTATTAATATGATAAGAAAATAGAATATTCGATTTAGACTTTAAATTAAAATAAAGTTAAAACTGTTTTAAAGCGAATTCGTAAATATTTTATAAAGTACGTTTTAAATAGAAATCGACGATATATATATATATATATATATATATATATATATATATATATTTAATGGCCTGAATAGAACGCGCCGCGCAGCGTCCGTTCGCGAATTTTGACCATTAACTTTAAATGGATGTAACGGGAGATCCGACCGTCGGATTCTCCTAAAACCGGAACCGTTGGGTTCATATCGAAAAGAGCTTTCCAATGAATATAAGAGTTTTAAAATCTAACGGTTGGATTCGGAATTATGTCCAAATCAAATTTAGAAAAGGTCGCTATGGATGTAGTTCGGCGGCCGTTATTGGAAACCGATTGTACGAGCGATAATAAAATTATTAAAAATAGGGTAAAATTATGTAAAATCATAATAAATGATTTAAAAAGATTTTGGATGAAAAATTCCATATTTAGAAAGATAAAAATATATTTTGATCAGAATGAACTAGTTATTAACTAGAATAAATCTTATAATTAATATTTAAATAAGTGTTCCAATAAATTAATATTTTCTTGGAATTAAATAAGGATAAATTGGATATTTGGGTTGTCGTGAATGGTGTCTTAAATAACACTGTTCTTAACCCAGTTAAGAAAAGAATAAATCTTTCAAATAAAGGTTTTTAGAGTTTTCAATTATATTTAATAGTTGGAATAAATGGAAATGTGAAGTGGGTTTATCGTGAACTGTGTTTTAAACGACACTTGTTCTTTAACCCAATTTACAGTGAAATATAATTTGGAAATTATAAATCTTTTATTAAGATTTAAAATGGAATATTTTCCAAGAGTAAAGTTTTCCAATTTAATATATTAAATTGGGATTGAATGGAATTTGGTTTAATTATATTCGAGATGAACTCCTGTAAAAGAAGGCCGTTAATATATATGGAATTTAAAAGGCTTTGCCGTTATTCCTTTATATTAATAGTCCGATACAGAAATTTATATCGATTATACATCGGTCTGATTTCTATGAAAATTCCATATTTAGTGGAAATTGATTTTTGGGTTTACCGTGAACAATGTCATAAACGACATTAGTTCTTTAACCCAGATAAAGATAAGATTTATTTCTTAAAACTGGAAAAATCATTAAGTAATGATTTTTGAGATTAAAACCAAATTGGAGTTTTAATAATATGAATATATTATTTAAAGAATATTCTAATTTGGAATGGGGCGTTGGATGTGTTTTCTATAGCACTTATGATTTACTATAAAATACGCGAGTTATTCGGAAAGACCGGGTTTAACCCATTCTGAATAATTAATACGACTACCAAGAGTCGAAGATGAAGGCGGTGGTTGAAGACCGGAGTTCTTCACATCGAATGGATGAGTTGTTACTGAAGCCCGTGATGGGAGTAGCTACCTTGAAGGGGCTACAGTAGTGGCCGTTCAGACGTACTTGGAGATCGACGGATTTGCGAGGACCTCACTTCTGTATTGGACATATGGGAGGCGGAATAAGGTATCTCCGGTTTCGTTCAAACCCAGAACGGACTAGTAAATGGATGCGTGTCTGACGTTGGAATTTATTTCATGTAATTAATCGGTTTTTATTGATGTATGCCTGTTTGGTGGTGGAGAATTTATTCTCTGCTTAACACCCTGGTATATGTTAATAATTATCGATAGCATGGCGTGAATTGTCAATGTGGCACGCCAAGATGCAAATGATCAAGGCATTTATTGAAAAGCAGGCCTTGTGGTTGATGATCAAAGCACGGCCTATTTAGGCATAGCTTTGTGTATAGACTTCGCGAGCCTCACACACCGGTATGAGTCAAAAACGGGATACGGACCGTAGGGAGTGCACACGTTTCTTTCTAGCTAGAGTGATGTCAGGGACCTACCAGACATTTTACTTATGTGGTTGATGGATTATGAGGTACCTCGGGATTATAGGCCGTTAGTGGTCATATTGAGGTCCAAAAGGACCGGGAGGCGTGTGTTCAGGCATAACTAATCCACAAACATAGGCGTGGACTGGCCCTACTGCATCCAAGGGTTGCCCATAGGTGTGAACCTGAGGCATTTGCTAGAGTGTCTCGAATCGGAGAGGATCTTGCCCATAGCCTCGACTCATGATGGAAACCCAGTTTCCAATACGAGACATGCGGTTTTGATTGTAGAACTATTATGGCGACATAGTAGGATGGGGTACTACACCGTCTATGATTGATATTTATGATTGAAATGTTTTATTAAAACATATACACTAATATTAAATCCGTTTAACATATCAAGCATCTCTTGACCATTATAAGGTAAAACCCTATCCTCCGGTTTGCGTTGCATTGTGTGATGGGACTTGGGTCTTATAATGGTTTCATTTTTCTAAAAGCATTGCGTTGTTTAACGATTCACTTTATTTATGCACTGGCAATCCAATGGAGTAAACCCGTTCCGCGTTAGCGGCGTGGTCCTGTGATTAGCCTTATTATTAGATAGGTTAAGTAAGATTTCTCATACCAGTCCCATGACTGACCTGTAGTTTGTTTCACTGGCAAACTTGGGTGCCCATATTTTTCCACACGGGCAGTCGAGTAGCTTGTTTTACAGATATTTATTCACAGGATCCTGGTCAACAGCTGAAGCGATATTCGGAAAGCTCTGTATCCGTGTATTCCTTTCGGTTGTATGTTTGTATTATTTTTCCGCTGCTATTTAATGTAATTTAAATCTCTGATATTATTGTATTTCTATTGTGTAATAAGTATTCAGACTCTGTTACATTCTTGTACTCTGATGTAATTGTTGTAATCAGCAATAAAATGTTCTTCAGTTTATGTTCTGATATGTGTTGTTCTCAAAGCAATCCAGGCTTTCCTTTACTGGGAAGTTCGGGTCGTTTCACCCTACTTAGGTGCGGCCCACTTAGCCATGATTCCTGCCCGATTTCTGTCATTTCCCAGTTGATGAGGCTGGAGGTCATAACGTATCTTTAACAGATTACTCATTCATTTACTTTGAATGCCACATCATCATACCCGTCAAATCACAAATTGTTTTCCCCAAAAATACCACGGGTATAAGCTAAGAGAAACGAATTCCTCCGCCACCAACGTAAATACGTCTGAAACGATCAACTAACGTGATCCACCAGATATACTCTGTCAGACACTCGTCCACTCAAGTTGCCCTGGGACTGGACAAACCGAAGGCACTATTCCGTATATCCATCTTAGGCAAATGTTATCTAAGATTTATACAACAGTCCTTGCACTTTATTCTGTCTTCAATATATTCAGCATACTTGATTCGCAACGCTTATGCCAATACAGTGTGGTTCTTCGGATAATAATCCAACTGGTCTCTCCATATTAACAACGTTAAAATGGTCAAAACTTTGATAGTCTGTGATTTAACTATCACAGAAAAACACGTGTGCAAAAACCGATATTATTTCCAGATGGAAATTATATCGATCAATCATCATTGAACATTTATCTCCTTTTAAATTAATTTATCATTAATTTATTTATTTCCTTATTTCCTTTATATTCTAAATTCTTATTTTCTACTATCAGAAAACATTTCTGATTCTTATTTGGAAAACATTTCCAAACTCCTTCATTGGATTTAAACTGATGTTTAAATAAAACATCGCTCGGCCAATTCAAAACATTTCACTCATTAACTAAATTCACTATCAAACCTTACCATTCCTTAGTTAAGAAGGAAGTCAATCAAGTTGGGGTATAATTACCTCTCAGACCTGAACTGAACAACGTTTTAACTTCGGAATAATCAAAGTTTATCCTTTAAATCTTTTAACAAACTTCCTTACGTAACTCTCGGATTACATTTACGAATCCATTTCTTTATTGAAACCATTGATTTTAACTATAACGTTATAATCTCTACTTCTGAAATATCTAATTTAACATCTAACTTTTTATTTCTTACTTCGAATAATTTACCTACTCTAATTTATTTAACTATAAATAAATCTTGATTTAAAAGCCGGAAAGTAAAACAATTCGATATAATTGAATTCGACGTATACTTCCCTTTCGAGAAACCTTTATTCGATAACTCCTTTCTTCGAATAAACTAATATTCGATAACTCCTTTCGAATAAACTATATTCGATAATTCCTCTTTCGAATAAACTATATTCGATTAACTCCCTTCGAATAGCCAATATTCGATTAACTCACTTCGAATGACTAATATTCGATTAACTCGCTTCGAATGACTAATATTCGATTAACTCGCTTCGAATGACTAATATTCGATTAACTTACTTCGAATAACCAATATTCGATTAACTCACTTCAAATAACTAATATTCGATTAACTTACTTCGAATTCTAATATTCGATTAACTTACTTCGAATAACTAATATTCGATTAACTTACTCAACTAACTCTTAACTCGATTAACTCTATTCGATAATTCTAGTTCGATTCAACTCTAATCGATTACTCAAATTGATTTACTCTAACTGATTAACTCTAATTTGATTTAACTTCTTTTGACTAACTCTTCTTGATTTAGCTTATCTCACTTGATTAACTCGACTTGATTAACTCACTTCCATATTTGGTTTCAAATATCGATATTGAAATCGATTCTTACTTCTCTATATAAGTCTTGACTTATATATTCCATTTATCCAATTGATAAATATTTCCTTAATTTATAAAATATTATTTATAAATTAATCTTCTCAATTTATCTGTTTAAAAACATATTTAATTCAATACTCTTCTTTAAATCCCTAACTCCTATTTCCTTATAATCATTCTATTTATTTTCTACATAAATATCCCTTTTTCTAATTCTTTTTATTTTCCAAATATTCCTTTATTTATTTTATTTATTTAACAAATAAATATTCCTTTCAATTCTACTTATTTATGTTCTACAAATATTTCCTTTCAATTCTTATTTGTAAATGTTTTACAAATATTACCTTTTTGATTCATTTGTAAATGATTTTACAAATATTCCCCTTTTGATTCATTTGTAAATGATTTACAAATATTTCTCTTTCGATTTCATTTGACTTGTCAAATATTTCCTTTATAAAATCCTTTGATTTTATAAATAGTTTCCTTTATAAATTCTATTTATTTTCTAAATAAATATTTCCTTTATAAACATTTCTTTTATCTCCATATATTTTTCTAAATAAATATTTCTTTTAATTCTATTTACTTTCTAAGTAAACATACTTTATATGGTTTTATTTGTCTTCCCAATAAATATTTCTCTTTATAAAATCCTTTGATTTTATAAATAAATTTTCTTTTTATAAAATCCCTTGATTTTATAAATATTTTTATTTCAATAAACACTTTGAAAATTTCCCATTCAAATTCTTATTTGTAAATGTTTTACAAATATTCCCTTTTTGATTCATTTGTAAATGATTTTACAAATATTCTCTTTTCGATCCATTTCACAAATAATTTCCCTTTTTGATTTGTTTCACAAATATTTTCCTTTTTGATTTGTTTCACAAATATTTTCCTTTTTTATTTGTTTCACAAATTTTATCCTTTTTGATTTGTTTCACAAATATTTTCCTTTTTGATTTGTTTCCCAATTATTTTCCTTTTTGATTTGTTTCACAAATATTTTACTTTTTTATTTGTTCTTTGATTTTATAATTTATTTTCTTTTATAAAATCCTTTTCCTTTTATATATAAAATCCATTGATTTTATATAAATAATTCATTTTCAAAATACACTTTGAAAATTTTCTTTTTACCAACCCGTATTTCACATGGTATTTAAAATACCGAATGTCAATGATCAATATCATCCAAACACACATAAATCCAGAATGGATTTTATATCACATCATATATCACAATATATGATAAACAGTAAAATAAATGTTGAGGAATCCAGTTGGATTCCTCCAACCTGTTTCCCTGCATCATAGATGTTAAACAATATAATTAACATCGATTTCATTTCAATATGAAATATTCTCCTAAAAAGAATCAATATATATATATATATTTAACGATTTCTATATATATATATTATATATAAAAATTTCAACCAACTGACTAGCAGTTCAATCAAACAGTCAACACACAACAATCAAACAATATTTAACAGTTCTAAAAATACGTTACAAAAATATGAACTGTTCAGAGTTAGTGAGTTGTACTCACATTGGCAGTTCATTGTTAAAGAACGATAAACTGTTGTTTGATTTGAATCAAACATTTTATTTCTCCATAAATTCCAGCGAGCTCCAATCCACTTCCAGTCAGTTCCATTGGGTTGTGTCCGTCCATACGATCCCAACGGATCTGACGGTTTGAAATTCTGATATTGTATGATCAAGATAAATCATTTACAAGTTTAAGTACTATTTAAAGTTTTAAAACAAACTTAAATGAATTGAAATGGGCCTCACCCCCTTTACTCCATCATGGCCCAATACCCTCCAGACCCGCACCTTATCTCGTCTTCCCCAAATCCAAAATTACCGTGGCCTTCCTGTTGCCATTAATCGACTTCCCAACGCCCCCATCTCCATTTCAACACCACCGAATCACAAATGGCCACTGCCATTATTTATCACTTCATCTGCACTTCAATCCTATACCACTTTCATCAATCTCGAGTTCACATATGGCATCGCGGTTTCCAGGCTTTCACCGCATCCGCAGTAACTGTAGCGACACTTTTGTTCTTCGAAAATCCTCAAACATACCCAAATGAAGCTACTCCTCACCACAAGTTCAAGTATACACTCCAATTCGAAAATCAATACACAAATTTCTAGAAATGTCTAGCCCTAGGCTCACGCGTTTTGAGACCACGTTGATGTCGAGCACAAAAATACTTATACTGGTTTGAAGAGAATCCTTATACGAGCTCAACCATATATGTTTTGAAATTTATAGATTTTTGTTTTATTTTCTTTTGATTTTCTTTCTTGCGGTTTGTTTTGAGGAATGGAAAAAAACTGGCGGCTCAAAAGAATATATATACGGGGACCATATATGTGTGTGGCTGAAACGATGATGTGTGGCTAATTTAGGTTCACACACTTAGATATTTTAGTTTTAAATTTTCATTTTATTTTTTGTTTCAGCACTCTAAAAATCCCTACGAACACACACGATGCCTAAAAACCATGAAAACTGACATGCAGCTAGAGTTCGACATTTCGGTCCCAACAAAACTGGTTTCGTCGAATTCCGACTTCGCTTGCTCACACAGCGTATTTTTAACTGTCAAAATATCGATTGTTTTTCACTTTAAAAATCGGTACGGCCACATACTGACTTCAAAAATCACGAATATTGAAATTTAGCAATAATTTAACATTGCGGATCCAACAAAATTAGTTTCGTCGAATTCTGAGGTCGTTTGCAAAACTGGCTATTTTTAAAGCCCTAAATAACCCTTTTAAATATATAAATATATTTAAAAATAATTAAATTTAATATTTAAAAAAATATTATCGTATATATTCATAGTGGAATACCATACAGCTCTCATTGGATTTATAACTCGATATTCACAAATCCCGGGTTGAATCAATATTCAATTTATTATGAAATTCCTTTTATAAAGGGTGCGTTTTTTACAGGTCCCTATTATGTTTTTAAATGTAAAAAAAGTCTGGTCCAAAAAAATATAAAAATTACATCCTTATTTTTGAAAACCCGCAATTTTAATACCGAATCTGCAACTTTCGGCCGAATCTTTCGGCCGAATCTGCAACTTTCTTCAGTCGATCGATTAAAAAGTAGCAGAATCGCTGAAGAATTAAGTTAAAGTCTTCATCGACATGGATAGAACGAAGGTATGTTATGAATCTAGTTTATTTTTGATTATCTGTGATTATTGTACTCGAAAATCGAAGTAGATCAGGAATTAAACTTTAATAGTTGGTTGACTGTATGAATATATTAAGTTGTACATGCAAAATTGTTTGGAAACATGTTGCTGGTTGGGAAAAAAGTATTGTTGGTTGACTGTTAAAGGTATGCAAAATAATGGTTCCAGTTGATGTAAGGATTTGCATTTTTGAACAGATAGATGCATTTTAGTATGCAATATTTTGGGATTTATAGCATGAAAGAACAGATTAAGTTCTAGGTTTTTGTACATTTTTTTACTTTGCGAATTGGCAGTGTTAGACGTGTTGAAAGTATAGATTTCTTTTACAAATGTGTGAAGTCAAACCAGTATTGTATAATGTGTTTGAAAAATGAAGTTTAGTACTAGTGTGCGTGTATCCAAGTAACATCAAAAACTGCATACAATTGTGCAAGTTTCCCATGTTTGAAGGTTGATTGTATGCATGTAACAAAGTTTTTTTGCATCTAAAGTATATATTAAAAAATGGATGAACCATTATTAGCTGAAGTTTTATAGAATTGTTGGATTCTAAATATGATATGTCCGATGATTTAATATATATTGCAATTAGCATTGTATTAAGGACTGGTTGCAAGTCATTTAGCGATTGAATGAAACAATTGTGCAGAAGATGTATGATTTAATTTTCAGTAAATGCAATTATGTTTTTATATGTGTAGGTAGTGGGAAAAATTACGTTCATGTATGCAGTATATTTGCATTATTGTATGAGTAGTCACAGTAAAAATAAGATGAAAACCTGGGAATTGTTTAATTATGTTGCGTAAGTTAATAAGCTGAATAACTAAATATTGCATTCTTGTATGCTTTTTTTAGTAATTGGTGCGTAGAAATCTTCATATGTTGATAGGTTTTTATTTAATAAAGTTTGTGTACTAGTAATGTTGCATACAAATGTGCATTAATTAATTGTATTTTGCAGTAATATATGTAGATAAGTCTAATTTGTGAATGAATGATTGCAAAACTACATGTATAGTTTTAAAATTATACGAAGTGATTGTAAACTTTTTAATAAAATTTGTGTACTAGTAAATGTTGCATACAAATGTGCAGTAATTAATTGTGTTTTGCAGTATTATATGCAGATAAGTCTAATTCGTGAATGAATGATTGCAAAACTACATGTATAGTTTTAAAATTATACGAAGTGATTTTAAACTTTTTAAGAAAATTTGTGTACTAGTAAATGTTGCATACAAATGTGCAGTAATTAATTATGTTTTGCAGTATTACATGTAGATAAGTCTAATTCGTGAATGAATGATTGCAAAACTACATGTATAGTTTTAAAATTATACGAATTGATTGTAAACTTTTTAATTCAAGTGTTCGTTTATGTAATGGTTGTTGCATTTGTTGTGTTTGTGCTATAGTAATATTTGAATAAAAGGGTGAATATGTTTATTTTTTGTTAAATATTTGTAAGTAGTTAAAAATTGAATGTGTAATAATGCAATTTTTTTTGTTTTGTTTTTGTTTTTTTTCTTCAGTTTCCCAATGTAGTAGAAGATGATGAAGTAGATAGAGGGCTTAATAAAGCGTTAGTTGCTGTTGTCGAACCCACAGCTGTTGTGCAAGTTAAAAAAAAGCAGATACGTGAGGAGAAGGAAAAGATTTCGAAAAAAGAGGAAGTTTATAGAAACAACTTGAAAGCGTTTATTGACCTGGTGGAAAAGATAAAAAAAGAAAAGTTATATTCTGTACATCATTCAGAATTGATGAAAAAATTGCCGCTGGGAAAATTCAATGAAATGATTATTGATGGTATTATTTCACCGGTCGAGACGACAAAAAATTCAACAACGTTGGACATCATTATAGGAAGCTTTAAGAAAAACATGAATTATTTTCAGTTCGGTGATTTGATACTCACTTGTACTGAAAAAGATTTTGGGAAATTGTTAGCAGCTTCAACTGAAGGTCGAATGATTAAAACAAGTGGAAATTTGAAGACAGAAGATAAGGAGGATAAAGAATTTATATCTTTCATAGATAGACATTTTAAGGACGAAAAAGTGTTGAAAAAGAGGAGTTTAGAAAGGGAGATATTCGCAACAATAAAAATAGATTCTCCGGAAGCACGTTTTGACACTGTGAGACTTATTCTTCTGTATTTGGCAGCAACATTTTTGGTGTCCACTCCAAACTATAGCCTACCGTGGACACTAATACCATAATGTGTTTGCACAAGAAAATTAAAAGCTATTTCGTGGCCCAAAACTGTGCACAACCATCTAATTACCCAAGTCAGCAAATATCATGATACACCACGCAAAATTAATGCATGTGTGACCATGCTATTGGTAATATAAATAAAGTCAGTTTTTAATATTTGTATTAGCTGTGTTTTTATAGTAGTAAGTTTTTTTTTTGACAGTGGTGGTTCTGTGAAGAAACATGTGTGCTGACGATATCAAAGACGAAGTACAATACGAGTTATCCGTTGGCTGGAAAATGGGACATTTCAAAATTGAAGCCGAAAATGGTTCTGAATGTGACCTTCAACAATGTAAGAATATTGTAAAAGACGTAGGATTTGTAGTGAAATTCATGAATTTTTTTTGAAATGCCGTTAAGTAAGGAGCCGAAATAATTAGAAAATAGCGTTAGTAAATTCAGTTATAAGGTAATTTTAATCTGAAATATTATTTGTTGTTTATTTTTATCTCTAGTTTAGAATATAGTGTAGTATAGGTGGGATAGTAGAAATGTGTATTGTGTATAGTGCTTAAAATTATTTTGAATAGTTTCATAGTTATATGCAATATGCTGTAAAATTTGTATGCATATATGCAAGTATTTTTAATATTTGCGGAATAACATAATTGTTCGATACTAGCATGAAGTATTCGTTTATATTTACACAATTGTGTGCGAACAATTTCAGACATTAATTTGTAATTGTTTGTTGTATGTGTTTGTAGGATGTTGAAGGAAAGGAATTGAAGATCCTTAAGCATGAAGTCGACAAGAATGATGAATGTGCTGGTTTGTATAACAAGAGGGAAATTTTTTTGAAGGACTTAGTAGCGAAATTAAAAGTTGAAGTTAGAAAGTTAAAACAAGAAAATTTCCGTCTGAAACGAAAAGTGGAAGAACTTGAGGCAGATTCGTCCGAAAATAATAATGATGACAAGCAAATTGAATCAAGAAATGTTGAAAATGACATGAGTTCTGAGAATGAAGAGGAAACAGATAGTAAAGAGGATGATGAACATGAGCAAGAAGAAATGATTGTAGATTCAGAAAGTGAAGAAGTTGGTACTGATGAAGAAGAGGGAAAAAATGAGCACGAGAAAGGTAAAGGAAAAGAAATCCAGGTGGTGCGTGAGAAAGGTAGTAAAAACAAGAAGGACATTGAAAATTTTTCTTATAAGACTGAGATGTAAGCAGGATAAAGGACAGAATAGTGGAAATAGTGATGGTGTTGGTGAACAGAGTGAAGAAGGCGAAGATGAAGTTGAAATGGAGGATAATGGGGAACATAATAGCGAAGAGGGGCAGACGACTGTAGAGTTGGTCAATGACAAGATGATACAGAGTAGCAATGAGAAGGAAAAACAAGGTAATAACAGTATTTTTTACGTATGGGTTATGCAACAAAGTTATAGTTTATATTAAGATAGGATAAGAGGAAAATTGCGCACATGTATGCAATTTTACTTGATTAAATCATATTCGAGCGTGGATTATTGCACAAATGTATGCAATTTTTACGTATGCTAATTTTGTGTTGAGGTAGTAGAAATTTCTGGATTATTTTCTACATACACAATTACGTAGTATTTGATTAATATTCTGAAATATAATCAAATGATAATATATTTTTTACGGGGAAAAAATATATTCATGATAGTATGCAAGTATTCTGAATTGTAGCATGTCTGGATTGATAAAGTTATAATTTTGTGTAGACTACGTGGAAGCTTTGATAATAAAAACCTTTTTTTTTTGCAAATATTATTAATTTATGTTTTTTATGGGAAGTAATTACTAGTAGATGTTAGAGGAATAATATATGTATAAAATATTAGAGTGTTTGAATGCGGATAATGTGTGTAATAGCATGTTTATAATAAATATTTTAGATTTAGATGATGTATTGGTTGATTGCGTTAATGGTAAGTGCCGGATTGTTGGCATCAAAAAATAATCGTATCATTACAGTGTGCATTTGTATATAAGTATTAATGGAATTATTAAAATATTAACAATTGTCGAGCTAGAGAACAAGGAAAACTCTGAGTTGCAGAATGAAGAACAGGAGGGAATGGGTCACGTGAATGACGAGAATAATGGTGATAAAGCTGAAAGTGTTGTAGAAAAAACGCAAGGGCTTGAAAAAGAAGATGAACATAAACTGACAGAGATAGAGAAAGTGAATGATGAAATGGATGTTCTCGAAGAAAAGATTAATGATCAGGAAATAGAGATGAACGAGGAGCGGAACAGGGAGAAGGAGATAAGAAATGTGGGACAGCTGAAAGGTAAGTACAAAATTCCAGTGTTTTATAATTGAGGACTTAAAGTATTTACTTCTCTTTTCGAACTTAGTAGTTGTATTGATTATGATCGGTTATGACCAAAGGTAAAATACAAAGTTGTTTTTTGTGATGAATTGCATTCTTGTATGCAGATTTATGCAATTTATTCATGCAGATGAGAACATATTTGTATATTGATTGTGAAAGTATATATAAATAGGTAGGGAAAAAGGGAATGTGTCTGATGTAGTTTCAGAAGATTTTATAGAGCAAAAAGAGGAGGAAATTAAGCAAAAGCAGATGATGGAAGACGGGAATAAAAGAAAACGTTTTATCGACATGAGTAAGAGAGAGGGAAAAAAGTGGGAACTTAGGTCTGT
Organism: Allium sativum; assembly: GCA_030737875.1. Taxonomy (NCBI): domain Eukaryota; kingdom Viridiplantae; phylum Streptophyta; class Magnoliopsida; order Asparagales; family Amaryllidaceae; genus Allium; species Allium sativum. The sequence goes on from JASFAX010004550.1 coordinate 18,933, forward strand.
AAAGAGCAAAAAAGGATGGAAATAAATTTAAGTTTGGAAGAAAAAAAATGTTTGTAAAATGTATTTTGCTGTAGAAAATTGATGGCATATGTGATATTTTTTTCCAGGTTCCGGTGAAAAAAACAAGCTGAATTTGGAACGGTAGATGTGGAGGACTATGAAGAAGGACCAAGATGCGAAGAAACACAATTGGGTTCGAAAATGGAAGTTAGAACATTTTAAAATGTGTGTAAGCTGGAGGTGTATAAGATCAATGCAATGGAAGACTTTGTCAGACTTACTGGCCTAAGGTAAAAGTTGAATACATGTTTACGTGATAATGATTACTTGATACAGTATTATTATTGTGAATAGTATGTATAATCGTAAATAATTGCAGTAATTAGTTGTATATGTAAAAAAACTGGAATCAGCAGTATAGGTTGCAATTAATTGTGTATAAAATATATAAACTTGCATTAAAATATGCAGTTTTTAATCAAAATTGCAGACATGTGTTAAACTAAGCATATTTTTGCTGACATTGAACAGGATCACTAATTATATGTCTTATTTTAATGAATGTAATTAATTAACAGAAAAAGTGCATACCTAAATGGTGATAAGGACATCTGCATTGTTGGAACTGCGTGGGCTGATTTGATACGTGGAAGATTTGTAGATTCAGAGGTATAACCGTATCGAAATATTAAAATATGCTAAAAAAATTCTTATTTGGTTTTAAATATCATCATATATTCAGGGTTCGTAAACAAATTAAATGTTTGTTTTGTTGCAGATTATTGATTGGTTTGGGCATGAGTTGCGAAAGGAGCATCCTGAGATTTTGTGCTTGAAGACTTTTGCTTGTGTAAGAATATAAATGATTTGAAAATAAAGTGTATTATTCGCATATGATTTTTTTAAATTGTTAAAACAATGACAGGCAATGGTGAGTATGGAATCGGAGGATAATGTTGAAAAATTAGTGTACAAGCCATTTAGGAAAGAATATAATACTTGTACCAGAATATTCATTCCTATACACCAAGGGGATCACTTTTCACTTTTAGAATTCATGAAAGAAGAAAGAAGATGGATACATTATGACTCAAATAAACCAAGAAGGGATGGAGGAGAACATCAGAAGTTAGCTAGGAAAATGGTATGTAAATTGATGTGCTATGTAATTGCTGCATGATATCTGAAAATAATTTTTTTTCCTAAACAGAGAAAGTATGTTAATGCTTTTGTGGAGAAAATGCTTGGAAAGAATTATCAGAAACAGAAGGATATTGAATTTGCGAAATGCCCGCGTCAAGGACCGTCGTAAGTAGTTTAATTATGAGCACTTGCATACTGTCATGAAATTTGTCAAAAAATTTGCAGAATTATATGCAAATTTTGGAAAATAAATAGATAAACAATTGAATTATGCAAATTTAAAGTTTTTTTGTTTCATTATTTGCAGAGTCAATTGTGCGTTGTTTGTGATGAATTTTATGAAGAGGAGAAGTGAGAATGCAGAACTAAATTTAAATGATGAGATTTATGAAGCACAAGCAATGTATCTACAAAGAGCTATGTTGGCGTATGAGATTCTGAACTGTAAACCGTACAGTTGGACTCCGGTCGAAAACTTGACGCAAAAATACTTCCTATCTGATGCAAACAAGATTGTTTAAGTTTGGAAAAGTATATCTTAATGGTTGTTGTATACATTAGGAATGGTATGTAGTAGTTGGAGTGTGGTGACTAGTTTACGTAGTCTGTAATGTGGATCTATTTTGTGTTTTATTTTCAGAATGAAGTTGTTTTGAATTTATCACGCAATTATGGAATGTGGATTAACCGATGATATAAAATCCTATTATTTACAGACTTGTATTCAAAGGTGGGTTTTGAGCGTTCATAAGTATTGTTTGGTTACAGTAGTTAGAATTGTACTTTTTTGGTGTAGTATGTTTTACCCAAATATGTAAGTGATATTAAATAATATGATGAGTCGTTGCATATATGTGTTCAAGTATTCGTTATATTTGTACACGTGAATGCAGATTATAGTAAATAACGTAGTTAAATGTCATGTTACATAATGCAGAATATTAATTCGAAGTAAAATTAACTTATTGTTATAAAGAATTTTGAGTGGTAATGAATAAAACATTTTTCGTGTTGAACATATTGAGAAAACTTGCATACATTTATGCACTATTGTGAAATATGTGGTTAAAATTTTGCAAATATCGGTAGAGTCAGTAAATCAGCCATTGGCGACTTATTTTGAGGTTTAAAAATTTAATTTGAAGAAATCGTAGAAGTAAATGAAATATGATCAAAGATTGAAAGAAAATAATTCAGTTAGAAAAAAAGAACTTGAATACATGATGAAAATTTGCGTACATGCATGCTAGTAATCAGTATTATGGCATAGTTATATGCAAAGAAATTAAAAAAATTTGAAAAGTAGAAAGTACTATGTACTTTCAAACGTATATGCATCAAACATGTTATTAGGAAGCAAATCTGAGCATTAGGAAGAAATCCCTAAGTATGGTATATATAAGCAGTATAATTGCATAAATGTGAGCAAATATGAAGAAAATCTGATTGCATATAGGATAATAAAAAAATAAATTTACAAATTAGAGAAGCTAACTGTAATGACCCGGACTCTTAGGGGTTAATTTTAAAAATATTTAATATGGATTTAAATGTTGAGTTAAGTAAATAAATCAATTTTTATAGGGAGTTATCGATTTAAAAATCAATTTTGATTTAATATTGAAAATATTAAATTATCAGAATAAGAAAATGGATTTAGTTGAATTCAAATTTTAATTTGAATTGAAAACAGTTCAAATAATTAATATGAAATTTTAACGGTAATAATATTTGAATATTATCGAGGAGAATAAATCGTTTTAAAAATTTAATTATATCAATTTAAATTTATATCTTTCACAGATGATCGAATTGGACTTCGTGACCTATCCCGGTGTGTCCGAAATAGGGGTATTGCCCTAAGAATGACAGTTGTTGGGTTAAGAAAAGAGTTTGGCATCATGGGTATTTTAATTAAAGGATATCGGTTTAATTTAAATTAAAATAAAATCTGGTGTTGTGTGGACAAAAACCAAACTACGGTGGCTCCTCCATCTCCACAGCATGAAACAAAGGTGGGTTCTTTATCTCCACGAACCAAAGCAGAACGTTGGCCTTCTCTCCTCTTCACAAATCAAAGCCTCGTGTACAATGTAATGGCCACACTCCTTTATTATATAAACAACACACTAATTCCCTTCTCCGGAAACAAAACATTTTTTATTTCGTTTTATCCCTCAGGCAAAACCGAATTCCCCTTTTCATTTTAAATTTCTTCGAAAATCAAATTCAAAACGGAATTCGATAGCGATCGATTCTTTCAACTCGTTTAAGACCATACTCCAACTTCCTGGTCTCGATTTTTGGTTCGATGCTCTCGGATGTCGTTCAAGTTATCAGCAGCAAAGTCGTACGGTTCGAACTTGGTGCGTGCGGCTTGGGATTGAAGGGCGACGCCAGGATCTGGAAGGCTCGCGAATTTGAGAAACTCGCGTGAAGCTCGACAAGGAGGGAGCCGCGATGATGTTCAGTGGCCTGAGGGAGGGAACACGATGATGACTAGGTTTGAAAATGGAATCTGGTGAAGTCCGAACTTGGTTGGACTGAGTTGAGGGACTGACAATGAAGATTGGGGGAGGAAGAGCGGTGTAGTGGGGTTCCAAGCCGATGGTAAAGATGGAATGCTGCCATGTGTTGGTACAACAGTCGGAGAATTGGGAGTGTTGTGTCGGTATGGTGTTCGACGAAATGCCATAAAGGATGGAGCAGGATTTTTGAGGGGCTGCACACATTTTTGGAGTAAGGAAGAGGAAGTTTGGCAACTAGATGAGCGCTGGTGAAGTAGTTGAGCAACAGTTTGGTTGTGGTGTCAAAACAAAATGGATTTTTGCTAGTCAAAACGAAATGAATAAGGTAATTTCATTTTTTATTTACTATTTATAAACTAGAAAAGAAAATTCAATTCTAAATATCGTTAGCTTATATAATGCGTATATTTATACGAGGTCCAAAAATCATGAAAAAAAGACGTCATATGGATTCGTAGCTATGAAATTCTCAAGTTGGAGTTTGTTTGGATTTATCTTAGAGTTGACTGGATTTTTAATTCAAAAATCGAAACGAGTTGCAAATAAAACCCTGGTGAGTAAATCTCACCTTTTATTTAGAATTTATTTTTATATAGTTAAAAATAATTGTCTGTGCTTGTTTGAATGCTGTCTGATTGCTATAAATATATATTAGTTATTTAGGATATATATATATATATATATTGGGTTGATGATTGGTTGGATTCCCGCAGTTTCATTAGCGGATGCCCGCGGTACCATAGCGGATGATTACCCTATACGGCCCACGCTATGATTAGTGGATGACCTTCTATACCGCGATATCCTGCCTCGAAGCAGGATGGGTATTACTATGTTGACTAACATCTGTGGATGCAGGAAAACAGGTTAGAGGAATCCAACTGGATTCCTCAAAAAATATATTATCTGTTGTTTGTTTGATTTCATATATATTCATATATGATGTGTTAAAAATCAAATGATTGAAAATTTGTTGATTTAATTGTTTAAAATATCCCTGAGGCTTGAATATTGATTCATAAAAATATCGGAAAGGGTACTTGATATTTAAAAAGGAAATTCTATTTTTATAAATAGAATTTGAATTTTAAATAAAACTATAGATAATATTAACTTGTTTTGAAGGTATATAAAACAAGTAATTGAATTTATAAACATTGTTTATAAATGAAAAAGATGGGATTCGAATTGAATTTATAAACTCTGTTTATAAATAGAAAAGATGGGATTTGAATTGAATTTATAAACTTTGTTTATAAATATGTAATGGGGGATTTTAAGTAAAGTTATAAACATTGTTTATAAAGAAATGCAGAGATATTCGAATAGAATTTGAATATAGAATTCAAATGGACTTTAAACTATAGAATTTGAAAATAGAATTCAAATGAAGTTTAAATAAAGAGAATTCAAATAGAATTGAATTGGAATTTGAATAAGAAGTCGATAAGGAAACGAAAGTATGAGTATAATTAGAATTTGTTAATATGCAGTTAAAATATATTTGAACATGTCATGTTCAAATATGAAGGTGAAATAGACTGAAGAGTTAAGTAACAAGTTTATTTAACAAATTTAGTTAAAACGATTGTTATAGTTAAAATAGATTGGACAGGTATAGACATACAGGAGACAGGTATGGAATAAAGTATAGAAGTGAAATAAATAGAATGCCCGACAAAAAGGTACGTATTTAATTCATATATGAGATTTTATGCGCCGTATCGGCAAGCCGCTTGGCTTTTTCTTTTTCTTTTTGAGATGAGAAGGACCGGGAAAGCTATTTGAAATTTCCCGATGCTCCCGGTACAAAGGAGGTTATGGCGAATTTTTCCGGGAATTTAAGGAGATAGAATATTTTTAAGATAATTTGATAGTTAGAAATCAACGTATCAAAATATATAGAAGTCGATAAGAAAACGAACTTAGAAATAGAATAGTATAATCAAAAAGGAAGTATAAGAATAAAACCTCGTAAGGATAAAAGAGAAAGTATATATGTGTTTAAAAGTGAAAAAGTAGTGGTATGGTATTGGTTATTCGAGTAAGTAGTCTTGTCTGTTTTGATGTTAAATGTTATTCAGTCAAGGTCTGAGAGGTAATTATACCCCAACTTGGTTGATTTCATGATATACCGATAAGTAGCAAGATTCAGGCTCGAAGATCAATGTGGAATAAGAATTAGTTAAATACTGTATTTGGGTTGTCGTAACGATGTTTTACACAACATCTGTTTTAACCCAAATATGTGCAAAGCTTGGAAATAGAATAATGAACGTTTCCTAAGTATAGAAATAAACGAGTCGGAAAAGAGATAAGTAATTGGAGTATTTTCCAATTATAAATAAAAGATATTTTCTAAAAGCTTAGAAAATAAAAGAAGGCGATATATGGAAATGTTTTCCAAATAACGTATAAAGGCCAATATGGTTATTGAAAATATTTGGTTAACAAATTTGATAAGAAATAGAGAAGAGATTTAATTAATGGAATATTAATTAAAGGCTCAGTGATTGTTGAATGTTTGGATGAACACTTGTTTTATTCGATAGTTAAATCATCGACTATCGAAACACTTGTTTTTATTCGATAGTTAAATCACAGACTATCGAAGTTTTGACCATCGTTGTCAATATGGAGAGACCGGTTGGATTATTATCCGAAGAACCACTCCGTATCGGCAGTAGCGTTGCGAATCAGATTATATAAAGATAATCGAAGACGGAGTATAGTGCAAGGACTTTTTCTATAAATAGAAATAGTGCCTTCAGTTCATCCTGTTCCTGGGTGACTTGTATGGATGAATGTCTGACAGAGTATTTCCAGAAAGGTCACGTACATTGATTTCTTCAACTGTACCAAGAGCGGAAGCGGAGGAGGAAACTTCTTTTAGCTGACACGTAATGTACTGTTGAGGACGTCAATCGGTGATGTGATGGATTTGACAATGTGGCATTCAAAGTGAATCTGGTGTGATGATAAAGCGTAGCTTCTAGCCTCATCAACCGGTATATGACAGAAATCGGGCAAGCAGCATGGCTATGTAGGTCACACCTATTAGGGTGTATAATCACCTGATCTAGAGTTTCATTTACTTCTAAAAATCTATTGTCGATGTTGTCCCTTTCGGGAAACGGTTGCTGATCCCAATCGTTGGTGATATACATTCGATACACTCAAGCGAAATGAGTGGTCGGTCATGTGTGGCTGAGTTGCAAGATGTTCTTGTTGAACTCGGTGTATTCTCCTCTAGAGATATACCAGCGGAAGGTGGTCCCATACCTTGTCATAGTTGGAAATCCATTACCCAATACGTGCTTGCGGTTTTGATTGTATATATAGGCGGAACGTGAGATGCAAACGTTCCACTAGATTTTTATTTACTTGATTTAGACATTATTATAATATCAAAAGAGTTTTGATATAAAGATAAGTCAAGTGTTTGGATTCTCATAAGGGAAAAACCCGTTCCGTGTTATACGGCGTGGTCTTATGAGATATCATTTAGTTCTGAAACTGTTTTAAACTGTTTACTCATACCAGTCCCATGACTGACCCAGAGTTTATTTTGTTTTGTTCTACTAAACTCTTGGGTGCCTAAAATTTGTACGGGCAGTCAAGTAGTTTCAGGATTTTACAGATCTATCTAAAGGAGCTTGGAGCAGGAGGCTTCAGCGTTATCTAGTTATAGTTTGTTCCGCTATGTTGTAAGTGTTGTACTCTGATAAGTGTATGTTATCCAGTTAAGATTTTGTATTTCAAAGATGTGATATATTATATTTTGTTCCGCTGCGATGTGAGATTCTGTGTTGTTATTTCTGTTCTTCTTCTACCTCTTTCTTCTAAAAAAAATGTCTCGTATTTTCGTGGTATTTGGGGTTGGACGTATGATGTATATAGTCAACTCTGATGTTACGGAAATCTGGGTCATTACAGTTGGTATCAGAGCTTAGGTTGAGCGAATACCTAGGCTTGTTGGAAATTTGCTCATTAGAGATAGGATCAATAGTATCCTAGAATGAGTTAAGCGTATATATATACGAGAGAGCGTATTTGTTATTTGATATAAAAACTGTTTTATATTGTGTTGACTAGTCTGTTGAGTGGATTATAAATTTTGGTCGAATCATGGGACGCCACGATGTCGATAGGAGTTTATAAACACTTGAACAGAAGATTGGACACGATATTGTTTTTAAATAGTTGAGTTGATTGTTAGGATTATAATCGAATTAGATTATAAAACAGAAATAGTTATATATATAACCAATGGAATTTGTATATGAAATCAAATATACAAATGTGATAAATTGAAATTGAATTCCAACCAGAATTCAGAATTTTAAAATCCTGGGAGTTTGGAAAATATTTTTCGAAATGGAGTTTGAAAGAAATATAGCACTAAACTCATTCAGTAGCTGGGAAATAATCCTGATGATGATCGCAACATCATCAGTGTTCATTTCCGAGTTTCTAAGTGATGAATTGCTGCCTTAGAAAAGTTTTGATGGAAATTTGTTTGAAAAGAAAACAAGTTGTTTGAAAATTCAAATGTTTTGAATTTGGGATATATATATAAATATATGTATATATTTATATTACTTCAGAGGAATTTTGAAATGGGAATTGAAATATAGATTTCAAATAGAAGTAAAATAAAGGAATTTGAATATATATATATATATATATATAATTCAAATAGAAGTGAAATAGAATTTGAATTCAAAGGAATTCAAATGAGTTTGAATAAAGAAAATTCAAATAGAAATTGTATAAGAAATTTGAAATAGAATTTGAATTCAAAGGAATTCAAATGGATTTGAATAAAGAAAAGTCAAATAGAGGTTTGAATATTAGAATTCAAATGGAATTTGGTTAAGTAGAATTTCAAAGAGAATATAAAGTGGAGGTTGAATATTGGAATTCAAGAAAATATAGAGTTTGAAATAGAATTTAAATTTAAAGGATTTCAAATAGAAATTGAAAAAAGGAATTTAAATAGAAATCGAATAAAGGATTTCAAATGGAATTTGAATAAGGGATTTGAAATGGATTTTGAATAAAGGATTTCAAATAGGAATTGAAAATAAGAAATTCAAATAGAATTTGAATAGAAGAAATTTAAATAGAAATTGAATAGAAGGAAATTCAAATATAGAGTTTGAATAAAGAAATTCAAATGGAATTTGAATATTTTAGATGTAGAGGACTTGAATATTTGAAGAGAAATAGATCGGGGATATTATGTTGGAATGGATTGGATATATATTAAAAATATATCAGAATGGAGTTGAATTTATTATAAACGAAGTTAAAACGTTTATATTTATAAATATAATTAAAACAAGCTCGTCGTAGCGCGACAGTTCGTAAATTGGCGACTCGAACTTCAATCGAGTATACAGGACTCAAATTAAATCGGAATTCTTTGAAACAAAAATCGTCGGGACCGGTTGAACAATAGTTTTCTAATGAAAGAGAAAAATCTAGATTTCGTCGAATAGATTTTGAGTTATGTCAAAATCAAATTTTTAGAAAAGCAGCGCCAGAAACCATTAAAAACCACAATGGTTTATATATATATAAGTAAAAGGATTTTTAAAGTAAATAAAATCCGAATGGCCATGAGGAAAATATAGACTTGAGTTATAAAATAAATACGAACTCCAGTGGAGTAAGTGAAATGATTTTTAAAACAAAAATCATATTTTAAATGGTTAAATAGAATTAACTAAATTGAAAAATAATTAGTTAAAGGAAATCTGAATCGAAATTGGGTTTTTGGATAAGTGAAAGAGATTGAAAATTTATATTCGAAATCGAATATATAACTCGAGTTGGAAATATAATTAGATTAGTTTCTAACTAAGTTGACATATATTTGAACAAGTATATTCAATAAAAAGGGTGAAATAGGCAAAACGATTAATTAGCAACTAGTTAATGGGAATTTGAATGGTTGAAATTAAATTTAACTTAGGTAAGTTAAATGGATCGAAACGAATAAATTGAGTAAAATCAATGTGAATGAAATATAAATTGGGTGTGAATAAAGGAAATATATTTGTAACACAAATACAAAGGAAGTTATGTGCAAACAAATAGAAGGAGAAATATTTGTAAAAACATTTACAAATAGATTAGATGGGAATATTTATTTATAGAAAATAAATAGAATGTTATGAATGAGATATCTATTTGTTAAGTAAAAAAAATTTAATCAAAGGAATATTTAGAAGGTGGATAGAAAATGGAAATCTGTTTTTAATAGATAAATAGAAAAGATTAATTTTTGAATAACAGTATAAATTAAATCAAGTATTTATCATTCGATAAATGGAATATATAAGTCTGAACTTATATAGAGAAGAGATATTGGTTTATAACACCGATAGTTTTAAATAGAAGGGGTACACAACACTTGTATAAGTGAAGTAACGTTATTAAAGAGAACATTTATAAAGTGAAGAACCGTTACTAAAAGTAAATCTTTATAAATTAATAAACGCTATCCAATAGGAGTTAATCGAATAGGAGAAGTCGATTAGAGTTAGAAATAATCGATTAGAGGTAGAAATAATCGATTAGAGTTAGAATTAACCAGATGGAGTTAATTGAACATAGCTAATCGAATTAGAATTTAATTGAATGTTAGTTATTTAATTAAAGTTGATCGAATATAGTATTGAGATAGAATTAATCAAACATAGTTATTCAGGATAAGTTGCCATTTCATATGACTGCTAGCGTAATTCGCAGGGCTGCAGATAGCCTAGGCGGTCGGATGTTTCCTGGGGGAATCAGGCGTAACCATTGTGATCGCTACGATCTAGAGTCAAGCGAATGGAGTTAAATCGAATATTAGTTTATTCGAATAGAATTATAGGAGTTAATCGAATATGAGTTATTCAAATAAAGTTAAAAGGAGTTAATTGAATATTGGTTATTCAGATAGAGTTAAAGGAGTTATTGAATATAGTTTATTCGAATAGAGTTAAAGGAATTATCGGATTTGGTAAAATCGAAGGAGTTATCAATTATTTGTTAATCGAAATGTGTTATCGATTATAGTTTAATCGAAAAGAGTTATCGATTAGTTTAATCGAAGGGAGTTATAAAATATTGGCTATTCGAAGGAGTTATCGAATTTAGTTATTCGATGGAGTTAATCAAAAAGAGTAAAATCCAATAGAGTTAATTAATAAGAGTAAATCGAATATAGTTTATTCGAAGAAAGGTTTTCGAATCTAGTTATTCGAAAGAGAGATTATCGAATATAGTTATTCGAAGGGAGGAGTTATCGAATATGGATTTATTCGAAAGAGAGTTACGTAAGGAAGTTTGAAATGTTGAATATCAACATAAATAAGTTCTGAAAGGTTAATGGGTTTGTAGCACTTTTTCTACCATAGCAATTTCGAGGACGAAATTATTTTTATGTGGGGAAGATTGTAATGACCCGGACTCTTAGGGGTTAATTTTAAAAATATTTAATATGGATTTAAATATTGAGTTAAGTAAATAAATCAATTTTTATAGGGAGTTATCGATTTAAAAATCAATTTTGATTTAATATTGAAAATATTAAATTATCAGAATAAGAAAATGGATTTAGTTGAATTCAAATTTTAATTTGAATTGAAAACTGTTCAAATAATTAATATGAAATTTTAACGGTAATAATATTTGAATATTATCGAGGAGAATAAATAGTTTTAAAAATTTAATTATATCAATTTAAATTTATATCTTTCACAGATGATCGAATTGGACTTCGTGACCTATCCCGGTGTGTCCGAAATAGGGGTATTACCCTAAGAATGACAGTTGTTGGGTTAAGAAAAGAGTTTGGCATCATGGGTATTTTAATTAAAGGATATCGGTTTAAATTAAATTAAAATAAAATCTGGTGTTGTGTGGACAAAAACCAAACTACGGTGGCTCCTCCATCTCCACAGCATGAAACAAAGGTGGGTTCTTTATCTCCACGAACCAAAGCAGAATGTTGGCCTTCTCTCCTCTTCACAAATCAAAGCCTCGTGTACAATGTAATGGCCGCACTCCTTTATTATATAAACAACACACTAATTCCCTTCTCCGGAAACAAAACATTTTTTATTTCGTTTTATCCCTCAGGCAAAACCGAATTCACCTTTTCATTTTAAATTTCTTAGAAAATCAAATTCAAAACGGAATTCGATAGCGATCGATTCTTTCAACTCGTTTAAGACCATACTCCAACTTCCTGGTCTCGATTTTTGGTTCGATGCTCTCGGATGTCGTTCAAGTTATCAGCAGCAAAGTCGTACGGTTCGAACTTGGTGCGTGCGGCTTAGGATTGAAGGGCGACGCCAGGATCTGGAAGGCTCGCGAATTTGAGGAACTCGCGTGAAGCTCGACAAGGAGGGAGCCGCGATGATGTTCAGTGGCCTGAGGGAGGGAACACGATGATGACTAGGTTTGAAAATGGAATCTGGTGAAGTCCGAACTTGGTTGGACTGAGTTGAGGGACTGACAATGAAGATTGGGGGAGGAAGAGCGGTGTAGTGGGGTTCCAAGCCGATGGTAAAGATGGAATGCTGCCATGTGTTGATACAACAGTCGGAGAAGTGGGAGTGTTGTGTCGGTATGGTGTTCGACGAAATGCCATAAAGGATGGAGCAGGATTTTTGAGGGGCTGCACACATTTTTGGAGTAAGGAAGAGGAAGTTTGGCAACTAGATGAGCGCTGGTGAAGTAGTTGAGCAACAGTCTGGTTGTGGTGTCAAAACAAAATGGATTTTTGCTAGTCAAAACGAAATGAATAAGGTAATTTCATTTTTTATTTACTATTTATAAACTAGAAAAGAAAATTCAATTCTAAATATCGTTAGCTTATATAATGCGTATATTTATACGAGGTCCAAAAATCATGAAAAAAAGACGTCATATGGATTCGTAGCTATGAAATTCTCAAGTTGGAGTTTGTTTGGATTTATCTTAGAGTTGACTGGATTTTTAATTCAAAAATCGAAACAAGTTGCAAATAAAACCCTGGTGAGTAAATCTCACCTTTTATTTAGAATTTATTTTTATATAGTTAAAAATAATTGTCTGTGCTTGTTTGAATGCTGTCTGATTGCTTTAAATATATATTAGTTATTTAGGATATATATATATATATAGGGTTGATGATTGGTTGGATTCCCGCAGTTTCATTAGCGGATGCCCGCGGTACCATAGCGGATGATTACCCTATACGCCCGACGCTATGATTAGTGGATGACCTTCTATACCGCGATATCCTCCCTCGAAGCAGGATGGGTATTACTATGTTGACTAACATCTGTGAATGCAGGAAAACAGGTTGGAGGAATCCAACTGGATTCCTCAAAAAATATATTATCTGTTGTTTGTTTGATTTCATATATATTCATATATGATGTGTTAAAAATCAAATGATTGAAAATTTGTTGATTTAATTGTTTAAAATACTCTGAGGCTTGAATATTGATTCATAAAAATATCGGAAAGGGTATTTGATATTTAAAAAGGAAATTCTATTTTTATAAATAGAATTTGAATTTTAAATAAAACTATAGATAATATTAACTTGTTTTGAAGGTATATAAAACAAGTAATTGAATTTATAAACATAGTTTTTAAATGAAAAAGATGGGATTTGAATTGAATTTATAAACTCTGTTTATAAATAGAAAAGATGGGATTTGAATTGAATTTATAAACTTTGTTTATAAATATGTAATGGGGGATTTTAAGTAAAGTTATAAACATTGCTTATAAAGAAATGCAGAGATATTCGAATAGAATTTGAATATAGAATTCAAATGGACTTTAAACTATAGAATTTGAAAATAGAATTCAAATGAAGTTTAAATAAAGAGAATTCAAATAGAATTGAATTGGAGTTTGAATAAGAAGTCGATAAGGAAACGAAAGTATGAGTATAATTAGAATTTGTTAATATGCAGTTAAAATATATTTGAACATGTCATGTTCAAATATGAAGGTGAAATAGACTGAAGAGTTAAGTAACAAGTTTATTTAACAAATTTAGTTAAAACGATTGTTATAGTTAAAATAGATTGGACAGGTATAGACATACAGGAGACAGGTATGGAATAAAGTATAGAAGTGAAATAAATAGAACGCCCGACAAAAAGGTACGTATTTAATTCATATATGAGATTTTATGCGCCGTATCGGCAAGCCGCTTGGCTTTTTCTTTTTCTTTTTGAGATGAGAAGGACCGGGAAAGCTATTTGAAATTTCCCGATGCTCCCGGTACAAAGGAGGTTATGGCGAATTTTTCCGGGAATTTAAGGAGATAGAATATTTTTAAGATAATTTGATTGTTAGAAATCAACGTATCAAAATATATAGAAGTCGATAAGAAAACGAACTTAGAAATAGAATAGTATAATCAAAAAGGAAGTATAAGAATAAAACCTCGTAAGGATAAAAGAGAAAGTATATATGTGTTTAAAAGTGAAAAAGTAGTGGTATGGTATTGGTTATTCGAGTAAGTAGTCTTGTCTGTTTTGACGTTAAATGTTATTCAGTTAAGGTCTGAGAGGTAATTATACCCCAACTTGGTTGATTTCATGATATACCGATAAGTAGCAAGATTCAGGCTCGAAGATCAATGTGGAATAAGAATTAGTTAAATACTGTATTTGGGTTGTCGTAACGATGTTTTACACAACATCTGTTTTAACCCAAATATGTGCAAAGCTTGGAAATAGAATAATGAACGTTTCCTAAGTATAGAAATAAACGAGTCGGAAAAGAGATAAGTAATTGGAGTATTTTCCAATTATAAATAAAAGATATTTTCTAAAAGCTTAGAAAATAAAGGAAGGCGATATATGGAAATGTTTTCCAAATAACGTATAAAGGCCAATATGGTTATTGAAAATATTTGGCTAACAAATTTGATAAGAAATAGAGAAGAGATTTAATTAATGGAATATTAATTAAAGGCTCAGTGATTGTTGAATGTTTGGATGAACACTTGTTTTATTCGATAGTTAAATCATCGACTATCGAAACACTTGTTTTTATTCGATAGTTAAATCACAGACTATCGAAGTTTTGACGATCGTTGTCAATATGGAGAGACCGGTTGGATTATTATCCGAAGAACCACTCCGTATCGGCAGTAGCGTTGCGAATCAGATTATATAAAGATAATCGAAGACGGAGTAGAGTGCAAGGACTTTTTCTATAAATAGAAATAGTGCCTTCAGTTCATCCTATTCCTGGGTGACTTGTATGGATGAATGTCTGACAGAGTATTTCCAGAAAGGTCACGTACATTGATTTCTTCAACTGTACCAAGAGTGGAAGCGGAGGAGGAAACTTCTTTTAGCTGACATGTAATGTACTGTTGAGGACGTCAATCGGTGATGTGATGGATTTGACAATGTGGCATTCAAAGTGAATCTGGTGTGATGATAAAGCGTAGCTTCTAGCCTCATCAACCGGTAAATGACAAAAATTGGGCAAGCAGCATGGCTATGTAGGTCGCACCTATTAGGGTGTATAATCACCTGATCTAGAGTTTCATTTACTTCTAAAAATCTATTGTCGATGCTGTCCCTTTCGGGAAATGGTTGCTGATCCCAATTGTTGGTGATATACATTCGATACACTCAAGCGAAATGAGTGGTCGGTCATGTGTGGCTGAGTTGCAAGATGTTCTTGTTGAACTCAGTGTATTCTCCTCTAGAGATATACCAGCGGAAGGTGGTCCCATACCTTGTCATAGTTGGAAATCCATTACCCAATACGTGCTTGCGGTTTTGATTGTATATATATATATGTGGAACGTGAGATGCAAACGTTCCACTAGATTTTTATTTACTTGATTTAGACATTCAAAAGAGTTTTGATATAAAGATAAGTCAAGTGTTTGGATTCTCATAAGGGAAAAACCCGTTCCGTGTTATACGGCGTGGTCTTATGAGATATCATTTAGTTCTGAAACTGTTTTAAACTGTTTACTCATACCAGTCCCATGACTGACCCGGAGTTTATTTTGTTTTGTTCTACCTAAACTCTTGGGTGCCTAAAATTTGTACGGGCAGTCAAGTAGTTTCAGGATTTTACAGATCTATCTAAAGGAGCTTGGAGCAGGAGGCTTCAGCGTTATCTAGTTATAGTTTGTTCCGCTATGTTGTAAGTGTTGTACTCTGATAAGTGTATGTTATCCAGTTAAGATTTTGTATTTCAAAGATGTGATATATTATATTTTGTTCCGCTGCGATGTGAGATTCTGTGTTGTTATTTCTGTTCTTCTTCTACCTCTTTCTTCTAAAAAAAAATGTCTCGTATTTTCGTGGTATTTGGGGTTGGACGTATGATGTATATAGTCAACTCTGATGTTACGGAAATCTGGGTCATTACACTAACAATACTTTATTGGACAATTTCTTAAATAATAACTAAATAGTTCAGAACAAAGTACATTACAATCAAATTTTATTTTAAAAAAACAAGCATATCTAATGTTCTTTAGCTGAGCAAGTCCTTTTGTTATGTCCCAGCTTCTTGCAATATCCACATCTAATTGTCTTTGTAAACTCACCCGCCGATTTCAACCTTTTTAAAGATGATGGTCGACCAGGCATTCTTCTATTAGTTGGAGGAGCAATTATTGCATCATCAGAAGCAATGTCTCCACCAATATAATCGATGATAGGATTGATTGGATGGGAATAAGATAATTGAAAATGACCGACTTTAAAATAAGCTTCAATGTAGTCGTAAACACTCAAATTTTCACAACTTAAAATGCATCTGATGGCATGAAAGCAAGGGAAACCAGTAATTTGCCACACGTTACATGAACATGTGCGATTGAATAAGTCAACAAATTGATGTGTTGGGGAATGAACTTCAAAGTTATATTCACTAGAATTGATAACAAACCATGAAGCTCCCTCCAAATGAAGAGTATGTAACCGACTTTCGTTCACTGGACATAAAACACTTTTCCAAGTAGAAGCTGCTTCACGACGGTCGGACATAAGTTTCATTAGTTTCAATCTTATTTTATCAAGACAAGCGGTGATGGGTAAATGCCTTTCCTCCAAAATCCACTTATTAAAACTTTCTGCACAATTTGATGACATCTCACCGTATCGACATGCTGGAAAAAATACGTTAGTAAACTTCTCAAATGGAATTCCATTCAAAAAATTTGTAATAGTAGATCCACCAACATCTCTAAAGTTTTTTAATGCAGCATTAAAATCAGTCAAGTTATATGCGTAAGCAAGTTTTCCGAAGGTATCCAACAACAACCTCTTATTTGCTTTGGAAAAATTAGATTTTAGAGCAACCTTTAAATTGTTCGTCAAATGATAGAAACAGGACCCCTGAACCGAATGTGGAAAAACCTTTGGGAT
The DNA here is from genome assembly GCA_030737875.1 of Allium sativum. Lineage (NCBI taxonomy): Eukaryota > Viridiplantae > Streptophyta > Magnoliopsida > Asparagales > Amaryllidaceae > Allium > Allium sativum. Next base: position 36,016 of record JASFAX010004550.1, read on the forward strand.
TGCAACAAGAATTCCAGGATGACGATCAGAAATGAAAACATAACTTCTACTGTCTTCTTTTAGAAAATCTTTTAGTTGTTCACAAAACCAAATCCAGTTGGCTTCGTCTTCTCCAGACACTATAGCGATTGCAATATGGAAAAAACCTATGAAACGAAAAAATAACAAAAGTAAATTATTAATTAAAAAAATGCAAAATTTATAAGACTTGACAATAACTCAGGAATATCTGGAAAAAAAAATTGTAATTCGCTCTAAAATTTTAGAAATGTTCAAGTCAATATGTTTTGATAAAATTAATGCAGCAATGTATGAATATATAGGCAATATATGCACGTATGTATGCATATATAATTATTATTTGAATACCTATATGCAAAAATTTTGAAAATATGCATAATTGAAATTAGTATTATTATTTAATATCAGGAAACTCTGGATTATAGGTCAGATTATTAGTTGAACTGTGTTCGAAAGAAAATCCAGATTAAATTTACCATATATTACCAAATTGACATGTGTGCTTGCAGATTGTAAAAACATTTGAAAACTGAAAAAAGAAAATAGGAACTGATGCATAAATACAGATTGTGTGCTCATTTTTATGCAGATATGATAAATATTTGCATACATGTATGCATTTTTTAAATAAACAGCGAAATTAATAGAATATGTACAGAAAAAAAAATTAAAACCTGCATGCAGTATTGTATAATTGCTGCATTAATACGTGAAATTTTTTTATAAAATTAGCATATACTGGAGTTAAAAAAAAGGCTATTTTACCTGCGAATTAGAATGTAAATCAACGTACCTTCATTACCATTTTTACCCGTAGCAGCCATTAAACAACCTTGGGCTCTCCCCTTCATAAAAGTTGCATCAACAAAAATTAAAGGCCGACAATACTGAAATCCATATGCACAGGCTTCAAATCCAATGAAAACTCTCTCGAATTGACGTGTCTCGTCATTGCACTCCAAAACAACTGCACTTCCGGGATTAGTAGTACCAACAGCATCACAAAACGACTGCAAATGATGGTACGACATTAAGTCACTTCCATGTAATGCATCTAATGCCAAGCTCTTCCCACTGTAAGCGTAATAATACTTCAAGATAACATTATACTCTGTCTGGAACAAATTAATTATATCTTTTGTCTTCATTAAGGGGTTGGCTTGAATATGATCACAAACCAACAACTTGATCAGTTTACTAGATATAACCGGATTATTTATGTCATGAATTCCAGCACCACAATTATGTTCTGGTTGAATTTTCTTCACAACAAAATATCCAGGAAGATTGAACTTGAGAGATGCATGAATTCTAAAGCAACAATTTTGTTTAGAACAAACAGCCGTTACTCTTTCTTTATCGTTCTTTATCAAATTCAGCTTGTATCCAGATTTCATACTATACATCATCAAATAAAGTCTAAATTCAGTAACACCGCCTTTAAATTGCTGACCCACGCCGGTGAAAACAGGTTGGTGAAAATCACTTTTTAACAGTTGCTTAAATTGGTTGTTCGACTCGCTAGTGCTAGCAAATGAGGAATCAGTGCCAATAGAAGAATCACTACCATGAGCAAGTGAAGAATTATTTCGAGTATCTTCAACAAAAAAAAAATCAAATAATCTTCACGATTATGTGCAGCAAACAAAAGAGTTGATTGAAGATCAGAGTTACTTTCTATATTTCTTCTCAAACCATCTCTGAAATGATACAAAGCAAATGACAACGGACTTAGCTCAATCCGTTTACCACAAACAACATCTCTAACAATATCAACGGTACTTTCAAAATAAAGGCGAATAGAACAAGTATCATTCCCGTATTTCAGCACAACCAATACACCATTGTTTGCTAAACCACTGGAAAAAACCAAAAAAATATTGTTAATTTGTAAAAAACCACAATCATATATACTGAACTATATGCATAAATACCTGCAAATAATAGGAATATATGCATACTTACATGAACATTTTAGTAATACTGGCACAAGTAATATTCAGAAAACCACATTCACCGATAATGAACTATTTGCATATACATATGCAAATAATAATAATATGTGCATACATATGTGAAAATTTTATTAGTACAAGCACAAAACATATTCAGAAAACCACATTCAATTATACTGATTTTTTTGCATACATATACGCAAAAAATAGAAATATATGCATATGTGCTGGAAAATTTTAATAATGTGTGAACAAAGCATGTTAAAAAAAAAATCCAGAACACCTAAAATATTACTTCATTACAACTATATGAAGAATATATGTGCACAACTGATAATCAGGCAATCAAACAAACAGAAAAGTTCAAAACGAAAATATAAAGCAGTATGATATGAAATTTAAAACTGAAAAGTAACATAGTACCTTGATGAAGACGACGCCATACCCTATAAAACAAATTGTGAACAAAGGTTTCGTCTGTAAAAAATGACAATCAAAACAGATCTCTGGAAGAGAAAAATTGGACGTTGCTTAAATTAGTACAAAGATGAAGCCGCTATTAAGATGAAGATAATTGGTTACGTAAAAATTCAATCGAAAATACGAAATATCTGATAAGATCCTAAATTAGTGTCGTGATTAGTAAAATGGGCATTTGCGTAAAAAAATAGGCGCTATTTTAAGAAGAGGGATGAATTTTATATGTTTACAAAGGGGAGGATGTGAGCCTAATTAACTTTAATTTTAAGGATGTGAGACTAATTTTCACTTAACTGAAGCTGTCAAAACACGTTTTCCTTTGCCACGCTCACATATTGATTCAGAAAATTATGAACTTTGGAACATAACAATAATTCGACGTCCCAGACCCAACAAAAGTGGTTTCGTCGAATTCCGAGGTCGTTTGCAAAAAGGCTATTTTCTGGGCCTTTCAGATTTAATTGAAACTGACAAAATACGTTTTCTTCTGCTATGCTCACATATTGATTCAGAAAATTATGAACTTTGGAACCAAGCAATAATTCAACGTCCCGGACCCAACAAAAGTGGTTT
>JASFAX010000464.1:0-61636 GCA_030737875.1 Allium sativum
TATATTCGATTATAAAATATTGGTTTCCAACCGAATACTGATTATCTTGTCAAATTTCAGATTTTATTCAATATATAATTTCTTAATTAAATTATTTTATAACATCTGGCCTAGTTGAATTCTAATTACCAATCTTTATGTATTTTATTTAATTCTATTCATATTTCGAACATTGAAATACATTCCATCCTTTCCTTTTCAAAACAACTCCAACTTTCCCATTTTACATTCACTGTTGAATTTGAAATCTCAATTATCCACTGATAATTTTATTTTAATTCATTTATAAACATTGTTTATAAATCAAAACACATGTTTTCATTATTAAACAAGTTATTTATTTCTAGCCATTCGAAATTCCATTTCTGTTTAAATTCCTGTTTCAAAAATCCAATTTCCTTTACAAATGTTTTTATTTGCAAAATCCATACTTAATTCCATTATTCACATCGAATATGAATATATAATCCATTTAGTTTGATTTCATATTTTAAAACAATATCCCAATTCCAACTTCTATCTATAGATTTATTCATACGAAATCTCCTTTTTATTTCCAACACTTAACTCTCATTTATAACTTCTTTATAAATGTTGAGTCCACATTCTATTTAAAATATCGGTGTTAAAACCAATTTCTACTTCTCTATATAAGTTCGGACATATATATTCGATTTATCAAATGATAGGTGTTTTATTTAATTTATAAAACATTATTTATAAATTAATCTTCTCCATTTATCTGTTAAAACATATATCTATTTAATATTTAGTTTCCACTTATTTCCTTTCATAAAACTCTATTCATTTTATAAAATACTTCCTTTTATAATTCCTATTTATTTCATATAAATATTTCCTTTTATAATTCTATTTATTTTCTAAATAAATATTCCTTCTATAGTTCTATTTGTAAATGGTTTTACAAATATTTCCTTTTCTATTCTATTGTAAATGGTTTACAAATATTTCCCTTTTATTCCATTTGTAATGTTTTACAAATATTTCCTTTTTATTTATATTTGTAAATGTTTAACAAATATTTCCTTATTATTTCTATTTGTAAATGTTTTACAAATATTTTCTTTTATTTCTATTTGAAAATGTTTTACAAATATTTCCTTTTTATTTCTATTTGTGAATGTTTTACAAATATTTCCTTTTTATTTCTATTTGTTTTCCAAACAAATATTTCATTTTCAATTCTATTCATTTTTCCAAATAAATATTTCATTTATAAAATGTCTATTTAATTCTGAAATATTACTTTTTAATTCTATTTATTTCCTAAATAAATATCCCTTTTATAATTCTATTTATTTTCTAAATAAATATCCCTTTTATAATTCTATTTATTTTCTAAATAAATATCCCATTTATAATTCTATTTATTTTCTAAATAAATATCCCTTTTAAAATTCTATTTATTTCTAAATAAATATCACTTTTATAAATCTATTTATTTTCTAAATAAATATTATTTTTGTAATTCTATTTATTCTCCAAATAAATATTCCTTTTAGACTTTTTGTAATTCTATTTATTCTCCAAATAAATATTCCTTTTAGAATTCTATTTATTTTCCAAATAAATATTCCTTTCAGAATTCTATTTATTTTCCTAAATTAATATTTCATTTTCAATTCTATTTATTTTACAAATAAATATTTCATTTTATAAAATCTATTTATGTTATATAAATATTTCTATTTTCAAAATACACTTTGAAAATTCCTTTTCTACATTCCAGTATTTCTTATGGTATTAAAACACAAAATCAAAAGGATCCATCACCATCCAAACACACATAATCAACAACAGATTATATATCCCATCATATATCACAATATATGAAAATAGTAAAATAAATGTTGAAGAATCCAGTTGGATCCCTCCGACCTATTTCCCTGCATCCACAGATGTTACACAATATAATTCACATCAATTTCATTTCAATATGTACTATTCAGATAAACAGAATCAATGTTTGTTTAACGATATGTGTATATATCATTATCTGCAATTTCAACCAATAATCCAGCAATTCAACCAAACAATCAACACACCACAATCAATCATCATTTATCAATTCTAAAAGTACGTTATAAAAATATAAATGGGTAGAGTTAGTGAGATCTACTCACATTGGACGATCATCGTTAAATAACGATAATTGTCTGTTGATTCAAACGGACAATTTATTTTGCTTTAAATTGTAACGAGCTCCAATTCACTCCCAGTCAGTTCAATTGTGTATTTGTCGTCCATATGATCCCAATGCGACCCGTTTCGCTAAATTTCTTTATCGTATGTCAAAGTTATGATGTTTACAAGTTAGTGTGCATTTAAATTGAATTAAAACATGTAATTAAATATAAATGGGCCTTTACCCTTTTATACCAGCCCAAACCCGAAATGAACACCCACACCCACGTGGCCTCTTCTTCCCCACTCCATAAGCAGCGAACTCCAACCCGTTCTCCTCACCATTGCCACCACTTCATGCTTCCATATCTCCACCATTACTTCATCGATCAACGCAAGACCACCTCCATTCTTCTCATCATTAAAATCTCCACCATCTCCATCCATCACCTTCCAACTAGGTGTCATGCAGCAAAACCCGTTCGTGCACCTATTTCCATCGCCTATAGTGTCCACTCGGCAAAAATTTCCACCAAGTTCCACTAAAAATTCACACAACCTCACGAACCCAAACCAAATACTTAAATCAAGCATTGATCTTTTAGTTGCTCAAAAATTCCAACCCTAATCAAAATGAACCCACTGTACAATATTTTGATTGATCGAAATCGTCACTGAACCTAACAACAGCTACCCCAACTCGAAGAGTATCGAATATGGATCACAAATATAAGAAGTTTGAATTTTTTTAGTGTTGATTTGAATTTGATTTTTGGAAGATGGAAGTTTATTGTGTATTTTATTTCCTAGAGGCGGCCTTCGTTTGACCAGAGAATGGAGAGGGTTAGGGTTAGAAATGTTAATGGGTATTTATAGGTAAGTTAGTTTGTTTTATTTTTTATTTTAATTTAGCCAAACGCTCATTTTTCCATCTTCTAAAAATCCTTGTGGTCACATAAAATATCCAAAATCATGGAAATTGACATGCATCTAGAGTTTGACATTACGGACCCAACGAAACTTGTTTCGTCGAATTCCGACTCCGTTTGCTCACACAACGTACTTTTAATCATCAAAACACTGACTGTTTTTCACATTAAAAATTCGTACGGCCACATACTGATTCCAAAAATCACGAAAATTGAAATCTAACAATAATTTAATATTCCGGACACAACAAAATTAGTTTCGTCGAAAACGGAGGTAGTTTCCAAAAATGGCTATTTTCTAATCTCTAAATAGATCTATTTAAATATTAATATATTTAAAAATAATTAAATTAAATATAATTAAATTCATATTATAGCATATATTCACATAGAATATTTTCCATCTCCAAAATAAATCTATCGGGATTTAAAATTCGATATTTCAAAATCAGAGTTAATCGATATTCAATTTAAAAACAGAAATCCTTTTATAATCGTTATAAATTATAAACGAATTCCATATTGACTATTATAAAATTTGATTTGGACATAACTAAAAATCTACATGACCAAATCCCGATTTTTCTCTTCTATTAGAAAAATATACTTCACCAGCTCCGAACGTTTCTTGTTTCACAGAAATCCGATTTAAAACGGACTATGTATATTCGTTTAAAGTTCAAATCGCCAAATTATGAACTGTCGCTCCATTTCGAGCTCGATTATAATTATAATATAAATTATATGCTCAATCTTCGTTATTTAAATATATTCGTTATTATAATTCAGTTATAAACTGAATTAAATCAATAATACTATCCAATTCACACAATATTGTGTATTCCACTATTTCCGACTATTTCGGATTTAAATATCTTATTCTATTATTTAAATTAATTAAATATTCAATATTATTTAATTAAATGACCATTTAAATTTTTGAATCACTATATGAATAATTAAATAAATTAGTTATTATATCACTAAAAATACGGGACATTACATTCTCCCTCCTTAAAATAATTTTGTCCTCGAAATTGTTAAGGTAGAAAACAAGCCCTATTAACTGGGTCAAAAATTATTTGTTTACTTCTCAACTTCAGTTTCACTAATCAATTTATTTTAATTAAATTATTAATTCATTTCTATAAAAAAAAATATTTTCAAAAATTCTGAAAATTTTCTAACACCCGAAATTTCTGAAAAATTTCGCCAGCACCTCCTTTGTATGGCTCAATCGGTACAACTACAATTCGCCTCTCTAGGCCTTCTCCAACCCAAAAGAAAATCAAACAGCCAAGTGGCTTGCCAAACAGGCTCATAAATATCATATCCAATATAAAAATATAAACTTGTACCTTTTTGTCAGGCATATCATTATACCCTTTCACTCGCTATCAATCCAGCATATACCAATGTCATCCCAATCATCTGTTCTCAAATACAGTCATTCACTTATCCAAACCAAATTCCATTCTTAATCTCACGTTTCACTCTTGATTCCAAATTCTCAACTTATCACTTCAACGTAATTCCAGATTCCTGTCTCATAATCCAATCTTATTCGATATTTCCTATTTAAATTCAATTTTCCATTTAACTGGCTTTAATTAAATTTTCAATTTCTATTGCCTTTTACAAATTCTACTTTAATTTGTTTTAATTCAAATAATATCTTTCTCGGAGTTTTAAATCACTTTGTTTTTTTTCAAAAATCAAATATTCTCTTTTCGAAATCAAAACACTTGCTTTCTTTAAACAATTCGAAAACATAAAAATTTGAGAGTAATCCGTCACTTAGAAATTCGAAAATGAATATTGATGATGGTCGACTTCATCATCGGAATCTATTTTCCAGCGATCTAAGTGAGTTCAATATTATATCATTTTCAAAACCATTTCTAAACACTTTCATTTTGAAATCCATTTCAAAATATCCTTTTTAATGCTTGTAACAAATTTAAATTCTTCCACGATTTTAAAATTCACATATACTTAACCCAGATTCATTTACAAACACTTTTATAACCTTCCATGGTTTTAATTCCAATTCTGATTTAAATTCAGATTTAATTCATCTGATTTCACGCATGTCACTTATATGAATTATGATTGGCTATTTACATAACCATTTCACATTTTATAATCTTATTCGATTATAATCACAACCAACACATCCAATATATTATAATACTTCAAATATCTATACTTTGTTTATATCAAAATATAATTTGGGTAAAATTATTTCATTTACCCTCTTTTCAAAATATACTGTGTCGGTTCATCGTATTCGAGTGTTTATAAGCTTCTATCGATACAGTGGATCAAACTGATCGACCAGAACTCGTAAACAACTCAACCAATAAGTCTCCACAATATAAAACCATTTTTTATAAGATCTACAAATACGTCCAATCGTATATATACACTCAACTGAATCTAGGGTATTACTAATCCCATCTCTATTGAGTCACGCCACAGAGCCAAGGTAATTACTTAACCTTCAGCTCTGACACCACTGTAACGACCCGGGATTTTCACGACCTTGAGTAATTGACATAAACACGATGTCGACTATTCAAGCATCGAAAATGCTGGATAGTTAATGAAAGAAGTTAGAGGTGAGAATAGATAAGATAGAAAATTATAATAGAAGAAGAAGAAGAACACACAACACATCAGAGTAACACGAATCTCATAGCAGAACGAATAAAATATAACATAACTTTGAAATAAAACAGTATATATATACAAAACATTATCAGAGTACAACACTTACAACACAGCGGAAATAACACTAGATAACTGACGCTGAAGCCTCCTGCTCCAAGCTCCTCCAATGAAATCTGTAAAGACCTGAACTACTTGACTTCCTGTACAAATTTGGGCACCCAAGAGTTTATTGAAAAACAAAACAAAAATAAACTCTGGGTCAGTCATGGGACTGGTGTGAGTAAACTCCAACCACTTGGTTTAACTTTTTAAAATCCTTTTAAAAGAAAGGATATGATAACCCAAAGCATTCTTTGAAATCAATATTTGTTTGGTATTATAATAATGTCTAAATACAAGTAATATCAATCTAGCAGAACGCTTGCATCTCATGCTCTACATACATAGTATACAATCAAAACCGTGGGATCTTATTGGATAATGGATTTCCAAATGGCAAGGTATGGTACCTGTAACACCCCACCTCCGCTAGGGTCACTCACAAAGGGAATGCACTAGGTTTGGTGAAGCATTATCGAGGTACACATGCACAGAAATATTACAAGACAGAACATATATATATATAACAGCGGAAGTAAAACAAATTTCATTACCTTATAAAATAAGGTCTAAAGCCTTTTACATCAGAATACATCAAAACCTGTCTTGCAACAATAAAGAAGCATAAAAACCTTTCCATAAATTATTCCCCAAGTAAAACAGTAAAGTAGCCATAGCCAAGAAAAGTCCGAGCCATACATGATGACCTTCAAACAGGAGAAGTCCGAACTAACAATAGCATTTCCTCCCTGTAACCTGGGGGGGGGGGGGGAGGGGGAAACGGAAGACAAGAGGCGAAACAAAATGGGGTCAGTCATAAAGACTAGTAAGCCCTATCTACTATTAGTATATAAACTAGTAAAGTTAACTGGCATGAGGAACTGAGATGAACATAAGTATGATGACAAGACAGATAAGCTAAACCAAAATAACAGGATGAACTACTGTACCAAGATACACGAGTGTGTCATGATAAACTATGGTGTCAAGATAAATCAAGGTATCACATTGTTAGGTTTCTATCAAGTATACTATCCCAAGGTATCTACCCTGTATAACGTCCCATGGTATCCATCATGTATATTTCCCCTGGTTCTAACATGTATATTTGCTCTGCACCCCTCGTACTAGTATCCCAACCCGTGTCATGTGTTAACTATGAATGTCCCTTGCCCAATGTCATGTAATGGTCCATGTCAACCTAATATATAGCATATGTAGGTTTTCCCAACTCGTATGTTTCTTTCCATGTATAAGTTCAGTCCTTTGCCGTAGGCCATACGGGCTTTCCCATGTAAACGTTTTATCCTTGAGGTTATTTTGGACTGCTACCCTTGATCTAGTTATGTTTCCTTACCATGAACTATCGCGCGTTCACTTAGGATTTATGCCACCTAGGACCACTAGGGATTATGCTACCTAATGAACGTTTCCGTGTCTCGGTTTGGGTTCAGCCACCTAGGGCCACTAGGGATTATGCCACCCGTCAACCGCGCCCTTTATCCCACGTATGTATCGTGAATCGTTTTCCATGTCTAGATGCACATGTTCCTCAATGTGCCATCCGAGTTCCGTGCCAGGGCAAATCAAGAAATACGGAACTCGGTCGGGAGCTTTAAGTCGTCTGCTGATGCAGATATCAAGGTCTGTTTTTGTACCCGTGGCTATGGTCCCACGTGACCCCTCCCTCAACTACTGAAAGGCAATCCACGAAAAATCATGTATGAGAACTACACTAAGGCCCATCGATGCCCACTTCCAGATAGCCAACCTCACCCATAACTTGATAGCTAGTATATGGTCTTTTGGGAGTTCCCTGCCTTTCCGTACGTACACGATTGACTAAAGATGGTAGGTAGTCGGCGACTTGCTATCCCGGGGCTAAATCAGGTATCGTCGACTCCATGCTAATCCATCCCAGTCTTTAGGTCGCTCGCATAGCAACCAAGGCATACTCTTGGCTCTTCTACCGCAGACCTTAACCCCTGTGAGGCCGGGTTTCATGGACCACTTGCCACCTCACAGAGGGATACCAAGAGTACCTTCACGTTCCCCGAAGCTTCCGCTTCAGCACCCAGTTCGTTGGAGCTTTTATCCAAGTCAGATAACTTGCTCCTCCTCGTATACTAAGCGATGACCTACCGTACCAGGTTACTCATCTCTTTATGAACTAGTCCCATGTCCTTAGCTAAGAATTATTACTTAGTTACCCTTAACTAAGGTTTACCACTTAGCTCCTCTTTCCGTTATCCTTGTTAACTACGTTTTCCAACCTAGTCCCCTGAGCTAGGGTTTTGTCAAATGGGTTAAGTGTTGTTATCCAAGTTCATGACTTAACCCGCCTACGAATCATGTCAAGATTGGCTAAGTACTCAAGTTCAAGGCTTAGCCCTACAGGTTGGTTAAGTGTACCAAGAAGCTCATGACTTAACCTTATCAAGTCAAATTGGTTAAGTATTTATTTGTCTTAACCCTATCAGATTATCATGTTAGATTGATTAAGCATAGATTATCTTAATCCCATCAGATTATCGAGTCGGATTGGTTAAGCATGGGTTAGCTTAACCCCATCCACTAATCGTATTACAATGGTTAAGCCTACTTTTAAAAGTCTTGTGACTTAACCCTATCAGGTCCACCTATTAGATTGGTTAAGTATAGGTTACTTAACCTCATCAAATCATCACGTATAATTGGTTAAGTATAAGTTACTTAACCCCATTAAATTACCGTGTTAAATTGGTTAAGTTTTGGTTACTTAACCTCATTGAATTAACGCATTTAGATTGGTTAAGTGTTTAACTTAACCCCACCGAATTACCGTGTTTAGATTAGTTAAGTGAAGGTTACTTAACCCCATCTAATTACCCAGTCGGATTAGTTAAGCGTAAATTACTTAACCCCATCCCCTAATTGTCTTGTATGGTTAAGTGTCATTAAGAAATCAAGCCCGGTCCCACTTAACCTACCCATTCGTGTCATATCGGTTAAGTGTCATTAGTCAAATTTACTTAACCTTATCATGTGGCATTAATTTAATTAATGCACTCTTAACCTCTCACATTAGACCTTGTTGTGGTTACTAGTTAAGCCGGGTGGGTCCGGGTAGTTTTACACCACAACCTAGTCTAACCTCGGGTCTTAAGCGCGACATGACCAACTTCTCACATTGGATCCTATTGTTTGTAGCTACTAGTTAAGCCGGGCGGGTCCGGGTAGATTTATGCTACAAACTCAACCCAACCTCGAGTTGGCCATTTTCATGTTTGGTCTAGTGTCTTGTTACACTTACAACCCATACGTGTCAAGTTTCCAAGTCCCATGCTCATAGCCAAAGTTACATGTTGTCACGTTTATACCAACTTACCCAAATCATGTTTCATGTCATTAAAGTTTCCCCATAACCTAACCCCAACGCTTTTAAACTCGCATATACATTCACAACAACGCATAATGGATTTAAAGAAGGAACTTGGCAAAGGCATGACAAAAAGGGTATAAGGCCACAAGTTAAACATGGTGGAAATGAGGCATAAATGTGCTCACAAACCTGCATATTACATTATTAGGCCTCAAAAACATGCACAACCTCAAACTTAGCACATAGGTGAATCATGGTGATAAATGACATAGAAAGATGGCTAGAAGTTCGCATATGGCATCACATGTAAGCTATCATAAGGGATATGATAGTTCTCATGTTGCCAAAATGCAACATTCAACATAAAGTTTATATCTTTAAGCCCACAAGATCAAGATAATGACTTTTTAGTCATGATAGGATACATAACATGATAGCATGCAACATACTTAATGTTCAAACCCAACTTACAACATGTCACATTAAGTTTAAAGTTAATATCTAAGAGTAGGAAGAGGGCTTACAATGCTATGAAGGCACAAATCAACATATAAAACAAAGATTGAGACGAAGCCATTCATGCTATCACCCAAAAACCCCAAAAGAACAAGCTCCAAATGAAACCCTTGAGCAAATATCAATAAAAATCCTTGCTTTGAAGAAGAAAGGTTTCAACTTTGGCTTTGAATGAAGCTTATGAGCTCTCATGCAAGATCCTTGCTTTTTGGTCAAGAAAAGATTGCAACTTTGGCTAGAATGTAACTTATGAACTCTCATACAAACATGAAATCACTCAAATGATCATAGAATCTCTCATGAATGAAGAAAAGAGGCTCCTTTACTTTGAAACTAGCTTATAACACTTAAGCTATCATGAAGAAGAAGATGGAGGCCATGGGTTGAAGTGGAGGCCATGATGAGGAATCATTTTGGCATAGTTTAGTTGTAGGATCAATTTATGAGGGTTTTAGGAGAGGGTTAGGGGTCTTTTTATAGAAGACTAGGATAGTTTTAGCCATAGGATAAACCCTAGAACCAATCCTAGCCTTTAAAGCATGTCTTGGGGAAGAAGTCAAGTCTAAAAAAATGGAGTGGTGTCTTAACCAGGCCTAAAAATGGAGTGGTGTCTTAATTGGCCTAAAAATGAAGTGAAGAAAGATTTGAAATTCAGCCCAATTAAGACACCACTCCATTTTTAGGCCTGGTTAAGACACCACTCCATTTTTTTAGACTTGACTTCTTCCCCAAGACATGCTTTAAAGGCTAGGATTGGTTCTAGGGTTTATCCTATGGCTAAAACTATCCTAGTCTTCTATAAAAAGACCCCTAACCCTCTCCTAAAACCCTCATAAATTGATCCTACAACTAAACTATGGCAAAATGATTCCTCATCATGGCCTCCACTTCAACCCATGGCCTCCATCTTCTTCTTCATGATAGCTTAAGTGTTATAAGCTAGTTTCAAAGTAAAGGAGCCTCTTTTCTTCATTCATGAGAGATTCTATGATCATTTGAGTGATTTCATGTTTGTATGAGAGTTCATAAGTTGCATTCTAGCCAAAGTTGCAACCTTTTCTTGACCAAAAAGCAAGGATCTTGCATGAGAGCTCATAAGCTTCATTCAAAGCCAAAGTTGAAACCTTTCCTCAAAGCAAGGATTTTTATTGATATTTGCTCAAGGGTTTCATTCGGAGCTTGTTCTTTTGGGGTTTTTGGGTGATAGCATGAATGGCTTCGTCTCAATCTTTGTTTTATATGTTGATTTGTGCCTTCATAGCATTGTAAGCCCTCTTCCTACTCTTAGATATTAACTTTAAACTTAATGTGACATGTTGTAAGTTGGGTTTGAACATTAAGTATGTTGCATGTTATCATGTTATGTATCCTATCATGACTAAAAAGTCATTATCTTGATCTTGTGGGCTTAAAGATATTAACTTTATGGTGAATGTTGCATTTTGGCAACATGAGAACTATCATATCCCTTATGATAGCTTACATGTGATGCCATATGCGAACTTCTAGCCATCTTTCTATGTCATTTATCACCATGATTCACCTATGTGCTAAGTTTGAGGTTGTGCATGTTTTTGAGGCCTAATAATGTAATATGCAGGTTTGTGAGCACATTTATGCCTCATTTCCACCATGTTTAACTTGTGGCCTTATACCCTTTTTGTCATGCCTTTGCCAAGTTCCTTCTTTAAATCCATTATGCATTGTTGTGAATGTATATGCGAGTTTAAAAGCGTTGGGGTTAGGTTATTGTGACGGCAAGGAATTTCGCTCGGTCCGAACCAGTCGCTAAACCGACCCAGACCGTTCGAAACGCCCTATCATTGAGAACACGACAAAATAGAACGCATATAAAAGAACATTTCATTGTTAATTAAAACAATGCATCAGATTACAAGAATATACAGAGTATAAATGAATATTACACAGAAATATCAGAGATTTAAATTACATTTAAATACATAGCAGCGGAAAATAATACAATGCACAACTAGAAGAGATATACGGATACAAAGCTTTCCGGATATCATTCCAGCTGTAAACCAGGATCCTGTGAATATAAATCTGCAAAACCAAAACTACTAGCTGCCCGTGTCAAAATAAGGGCACCCAGAGTTTAGGTTAAAACAATAAACTCCAGGTCAGTCATGTGACTGGTGTGAGAACTAAAACAGTTTTTAATCTTTATTTTTAAAGTTCGGTAAATCAAGGGACCACGCCGTATAACACGGAACGGATTTCCTCCCAAGAATACCAGTGCATTAAACAAACAGCGCAATGCTAAATAAAGAAAAATGAAGCTGTTATAAGACCCAGGTCCTATCACACAATGCAACGCAAGCCGGGGGATAGGGTTTTCCCTTATAACAGCCAAAAATGCTTGATAGGTTTTAAAACAAATCATTTGATACTATTATAAGTGCATAGTGTATAAAACAACTTCAAATCATAAGTATCAATCATAGGCGACATGAGCGTCCCATGCCACTATGTCGCCATATATAGGTTTACAAATAAAACCGCAAATGGCACGTATTTGGAAATTGGATTTCCATCTATGAACCGAGGCCAGGGATCGTCCTCTACCGATTCGAGACAATCTAGCCTACCATGTCTCAGGAACAGCCGCAACTGCCCCCTGGATCGTCAGGGCCGGTCCACCGATGTGGATTATTATGCCTGAACAATACGTCTCCCCGCCCTTTGAGGCGCAAACGAGCCAACGAATGACTCCATCGGACCCGGATCGTCCGATCAAACCGAGACGCCTCGCAACAGCAACAACCACATAAGTCAAACTCGTCAGGGCGTGTAAAATCACTGACGCCACTTTTAGCTAGAAAGAAACGCAAGTCCTCCCTGAGGTCCGTCTCCCGTTTTGGGTTCATACCGGGTGTGAGACTCGCGAAGTAAACGTTACACAAAGCGACGCCACAAAGGCCGTGCTTTGATCATCACCACAAGACTTTGCTTTTCAACAGAAGCCTCGATCAATTGCCACTTAGGCATGCCATACAGGCAATTCACTCCATGCGTTTGATGTCCATCAATATATAACCCCTGAGCTCGTACGTCTCAGAGAAGGGCGTTAAGCAAGAGAATAAATTCTCCGCCGCCAAACAGATATATATTTAATAGAAATCAATCACACAGACTAAAATCCAATGTCAGACACACAGTCCATTTACAAGTCCGTTCTGGGTCTGAACGAAACCGGAGGCACCTAGTACCCCGCACATCCATCGATCTCCAAGTACGTCTGGACGATCACCAACTGTTTCCATCTTCTTGGGTGTACAGCCCAATCAAGATCATCAGTTTTCACCCAAACGACGTGAAGACCTCCGGTCTTCGACCATCGTCTTCATCTTCGACTTATCGTCGTATCAGTTATTCAGAATGGGATAAACCCGGTCTTTCCGAATAACTCGCGTATATTTAAATAAGTGTTACACAAACACAACATACGCCTCAATCCAATTCATCTGTCACTAACCGTAAATTAATCAAGAGAATAATTCCCCAAACATTAACCCCGAAGGCCGAAACCAACATCAGATCAATATCCAGAAAACCATTCTGCTTGGCTAACCGACAGTTAGTTTCTAAATTTCACATTCATAGGGAAAG
This sequence comes from Allium sativum, assembly GCA_030737875.1. Classification (NCBI taxonomy): domain Eukaryota; kingdom Viridiplantae; phylum Streptophyta; class Magnoliopsida; order Asparagales; family Amaryllidaceae; genus Allium; species Allium sativum. Next base: position 13,354 of record JASFAX010000464.1, read on the forward strand.
GTTCCCATTAATTTTATCAAAGATAAATTCTTTAAAATTTATTCTTTAATCTATTTTTGAATATCAATTCAAACTAGTCAGGATTTGCGAACCTTACCGAAGTAATCATTTATTTTAATCTCCCAATCCCAACCTATTCATCCCATGAAGTAAAACTGGTCATACTTCATATCTAAGACCACGGTGTTATCGGTAAATTCAATTACCATTTCACGTTCAAATCTAATTAAAGATTTAACTATCGTCTGGAGCAAAACTGGTGGTAATCCATTTTCGATCTTTTCAATCTAATTAAAGATTCATTAAAACTCCACTTAGTTTTAATCGTTAACTGGGTTAAAGAATCAGTGTCATTTAAAACACGGTTCACGATAAACCCAAAATCACATTCATTAATCATCGGGTTAAAGAACAAGTGTTATCTAAAACACTGTTCACTATAAACCCAAAAATCAATATCAATTCAATTCCAATTAAATATTATTTAATTGGTACACTTCATTAAATCTAAATAAAAAGATTTAATCTTTTCTCAAATGGGTTCAAGAACAGTGTTAGTGAAGACACCATTCACGACAAACCCAAATCACATTTGATATTCAATATAAGGCTCTGAATAGAAAATATATCGGCTTATATTCAATATCAAATTCTACGATTAACAAATGTCGTATTGGAAATAACGATATAAATATATATCTTTCAAATTTCCATAACAACACCTGTATAATCACGAATTCCAACATCGAAATATTCCGAAGACAATTTCGATTCAAATCCACTCCAATGCAATCATTGGAAATTCTGGTTATTTTTAAAACCCTTTTTAAATTCAATTTATTTATTTAAAAATAAATAGAATTGTAATTCTAGTTCAAAACTAGTTTACTTCGATAAAAATCTATTTTTATCTTTTCAAATATGGAGTTTTTCATCCCAATTCTTTCTAAATCATTTCTTATGATTTTACATAAATTATTACTATTTTTAATAATTTTATCAAGGCCCGTACAGTCGATTTCCATCAATGGCCATCGAACTGCACTTACAGCGACCTTTTTCGAATTTGATTTGGACATAACTCCAAATCCAACCGTTAGATTTCAAATTTCTAATATTCATTAGAAAGCTCTTTTCGATACGAACCCAACGGTTCCGGTTTTAGGAGAATCCGACGGTCGGATCTCCCGTAATGCCCGTTTGAAATAAATGGTCGAAATTCACGAACTGCCGCAGCGCGTTCTATTCAGGCCATTATATTATATATATAATATATATAATATATATATATTTCGTCGATTTCTATTTAAAACGAGTTATATAAATAGTTTTAAAATTCGTTTCAAAAGCAATTTCAACTTTCTTTTCAATTCAATCAAAATTGAATTCTTCTTTATAAATTCGTTTTAAAATTCATTCTTATTCAATTCAAATTTCAATTCAATTCATTTCGAAATCGTTTTCAATTCAATTCATTTCGAAATCGTTTTCAATTCAATTCATTTCGAAATCGTTTTCATTTCAATTCATTTCGAAATCGTTTTCAATTCAATTCATTTCGAAATCGTTTTCAATTCAATTCATTTCGAAATCGTTTTCAATTCAATTCATTTCGAAATCGTTTTCAATTCAATTCATTTCGAAATCGTTTTAAATATCGTTCACGTCAAAATGGCGTCAATCTAATCAACACGGCTTCATAAATTTCTATTTTCAAATATTCTATTTCAAATATTTCTTTTTCAAAATAGCTGTTATCAAAATATTCCGTTCAACACATGACCAATCTCAATGGATGAGTACTGTCAACACATGAACTTTTATTTTATAATATCGATAAAGATGTAAATTTTATTACTAAAATATTTCGTTCAACACATGACCAATCTCAATGGATGAGTACTGTCAACACATGAACTTTTATTTTATAATATTCTTTATTTTTCAAATTGGAATGAGGCCCAATCAATTACCATATAAAGTTAATTATATGGATTTTCATACAACACATGTTTATAATAACATTGAAAATAATCAACCATCAACCAAAGTGCACTACACTGTAAAAGCATCAAATATAGATATTCAACGCTTATAACAGCCTGTCAATCAATCGATCGACATATTTAATCAATCAGGATGAGTGAACTTCAAATTTCATCCCAACACCCGTGTGGGGTTTCAAACAATCAAACACATATTTGATTTGTGCTGTTGGGCGATGTGTAAAATTTATCGACCCAATCAATGTCAGTCAAATCAGTGTACATAAACAAACCGTCCGGTTTGTAAATGAATATTTTATTTATTCACATTCACGTTAAAAATTATACTTTTAACGATAAAACATTTTATTTCAACCTATGAATTTCTATTCAGTTCATTCTTTAAATAAAATGATATTTTTATTTTACTAACTTATTTTAGAAAATTTCGGCGGCATAACGGCACGATACTAGAAACGGGACGAGGCCTAGCCTTATCCCCGGTCTAGTGAAGGCCCACGCCATTCACACATCAATCATATCAATTTCATTTCACCAAACAATTCAAATCAACTCAAATGATCTAACTAACAACACAGCCAAACAAACAAGTCCATGGTATGTGGACGATTGTGTCGGGTGCTACTAAGCACCGTCTGCATCCTAGTATATATGTATATAACTAGAAAAATAAATTGAAAGGTGAGAAATTCTCACTTATAGCTATCCAAGCTCCACGGCACTTCTAATGCAGGAAATCTTCGCCAACTCGCCCTTTTGTCGCTTTCGCCCGTATTCTCTACATATGTAAAAATAGAATTTTTACTTTGCTATTCAATAAATAAAAATCATATTTTTATTTCGAAGTTCAATATATAAAAATCCCATTTTTATTTCGAAGTTCAATAGATAAAAATCCTATTTTTATTTCGAAGTTCAATAGATAAAAATCCTATTTTTATTTCGAAGTTCAATAGATAAAAATCCTATTTTTATTTCGAAGTTCAATAGATAAAAATCCTATTTTTATTTCGAAGTTCAATATATAAAAATCATATTTTTATATTCTAAAAATCATATCTTTTCTCTTCTATAAATCATATCTTTTTATCAAAACAAAACTGATTTTTTTATAATCATTTAAAACCGATTATTAAACTAAATTAAAATAAACAGTTAAAAAAAAACTTACAGCGTGTAAACGAAAAGAGGTGGCGGCGCTTGGAGGTTGAGGGCCGCAGCTGGCTTACGCGTAGGTATCCTAACTCTGAAAATTGGGGTTTATATCGGATTGGGGAGAGGGCTGCTCGTTTTAGAGAGGGGGGCTTCCTAGCGGGCGCGGCAGTCGTCGAAGGGGGATGGAGGTGCGGTAGGCCGTTCTGGTGGTGGAGCGGATGTGGGTGGCCATAGCAGCGGGGGTTGGGTGCGGTCTGTCGATTTGGGTGGGGGTCTATTCGGAGGAGGAGGGAGTGAGGGTAGGAGGAGAGAGAAGGGGGAGGTTGGACGTCGGAGGGGTGGTGTATGCCCTGAGCGGCGCGTCTGCGGTGGAGGAGGAGGGGGTGAGAACAACGGCGATGGGAAAAAGAAGGGGATCGGGTTTCTGCTTTGGTTTTTTTTTTTTTTTTGATCGGATTCGGGAATGAGGAAAGGGGGTGGGCGTTGACCGGGAAAAAGCAAGGTAGGGAGTTATTATAAATATATTATTTTAATTATTTTTAATCTTCAAAAAGTAACTTTAAAATTCGAACTCGAAATCAAGCCCACCGACTATCGTCCATAGCGTTTTACCCCCATTCCGAACACAACGGGATATGTATCGTATGTTGATTCGATCGTTTGAATCAGTTTCCGTTAAATTTACATTTAAATCTCTATATTGAATTTTAAACGTACATTTCAAACTACCGGGGTCGCATACTAACTAGAAAAATTCCTGAAAAATATTTTCTAGCTTCGTATTGACGATACGGTCCTAACAAAACTAGTTTCGTCGAATTCTGAGACCGTTTGAAAAATGGCCAATTTCCAGTCGATTAAAATCAACTGAAACCGGTCAAACGCATTTTCCTTTGCCACGCTCACATATTGATTCGAAAAATTATGAAATTTGGAATCTAGCAATAACTCGACACTGCGGACCCAACAAAACTGGTTTCGTCGGAATCCGAGGTCGTTTGCAAAATTGCTATTTTTAAGGGCCTTATATATATAAAAATATATATAAATTCCACAGCGACTATTTCTAATTTTAAACTGGACATATCTTATCATTTCTAAGATGAAATCTCAGTTTGTTAACTTCGTTACAAAGACAAAGTTATACAGATTCAAATATTTCTTGTTTCGTTCAATTCTGACTTATATTGAATTCTGTATATTCATTTAAAATTAGAAATCGAATTTTCGAACTACCGCGCCATTTTCAATTCCTTTTATAATTATATATAATTATTATATATTCTAACGACGACGTATATAATATATACGTTCTAATTAGATTCAAAATAAATTTCTCGTCGATATTATTTAAAATAATTCATTTTAAATATTCAAAATTCGCTAAAATTGCCAAAATAAAAATTTTAAACTGGCCCAGATTTTCCGGGTTGTTACAATCTCCCCCACTTAAAACTTTTCGTCCCCGAAAAGGAACAAAGTCGAAAGTGGTTTGATTAATCAACTCTACGATCGATCAGGCTTCCATTCGCCAACTTTTTTAGTTTCTGAGAATTTTCAAAATTTCAAAAATTTGGCTAACACCCTAAATTTTCGAAAAATTTCGCCATAACCTCCCCTGCACCGGGAGCATCGGGGAATTTCAAATAGCTTCCCCGGTCCTTCAGATCTCAAAAAGAAAAAGAAAAAGCCAAACGGCTAGCCAATAGGCTCATAAAATCATCATCACCCAAACAAAACAGTAAATTATGTAATAAACATGTACCTATTTGTCGGGCAAACAAATTTTATTCTCTGGCTCTAGCCTCCTTGCTATGACCTGTTCAATGATATACATGTATATGCAAGCAGATGCGACCAATTTTCAATATAATTCAATATTTGATTCAATTAGGCTAAATGGTTCAAAATTATCAACCAAATAAACAAACAACACAAACATCAATCAATTAGTTGATTAGCTTTTCAAATGCATAACTTTGATATATAGCCAAAAATCAGATTTTTGATGCCAAATCACAACAATAGGCCCTATCTAATTTTGGTTCTCACACCAGTCAATAGGAAATATATAGAAATCTCACTTTCGTCACTCGAATATAAATACTGATAATGTGATCACAATTATCAGCATCATCCCCGGGCGACTAGAGTGTGATTCTATATCTACCCAGTATATTAAAATTTCGAATACACGCGGATCTGACGTATACGCAAAATCTATATATACTAGATTGTCCACATCTATATAAATAAATAATCAAATACGAATAATTGATTTAAATTTTCAAAACAAAATTTGTTTTCACTTTTATTTTAAGAATTTACTCTTCACACTCGTTCTAGGATACTACTGATCCTATCTCTAACGAGTCATTCTAATTGGATATTACTAATCCAATATCTGATGAATTCTTTCGTATGGTTCTAATGTGCCTTGTTCTCTGCTTTGTAAACCAAAGCTCTGATACCAAATGTGACGGCAAGGAATTTCGCTCGGTCCGAACCAGTCGCTAAACCGACCCAGACCGTTCGAAACGCCCTATCGTTGAGAACACGACAAAATAGAACGCATATAAAAGAACATTTCATTGTTAATTAAAACAATGCATCAGATTACAAGAATATACAGAGTATAAATGAATATTACACATAAATATCAGAGATGTAAATTACATTTAAATACATAGCAGCGGAAAATAATACAATGCACAACTAGAAGAGATATACGGATACAAAGCTTTCTGGATATCATTCCAGCTGTAAACCAGGATCCTGTGAATATAAATCTGCAAAACCAAAACTACTAGCTGCCCGTGTCAAAATAAGGGCACTCAGAGTTTAGGTTAAAACAATAAACTCCAGGTCAGTCATGTGACTGGTGTGAGAACTAAAACAGTTATTAATCTTTATTTTTAAAGTTCGGTAAATCAAGGGACCACGCCGTATAACACGGAACGGGTTTCCTCCCAAGAATACCAGTGCATTAAACAAACAGCGCAATGCTAAATAAAGAAAAATGAAGCTGTTATAAGACCCAGGTCCTATCACACAATGCAACGCAAGCCGGGGGATAGGGTTTTCCCTTATAACAGCCAAAAATGCTTGATAGGTTTTAAAACAAATCATTTGATACTATTATAAGTGCATAGTGTATAAAACAACTTCAAATCATAAGTATCAATCATAGGCGACATGAGCGTCCCATGCCACTATGTCGCCATATATAGGTTTACAAATAAAACCGCAAATGGCACGTATTTGGAAATTGGATTTCCATCTATGAACCGAGGCCAGGGATCGTCCTCTACCGATTCGAGACAATCTAGCCTACCATGTCTCAGGAACAGCCGCAACTGCCCCCTGGATCGTCAGGGCCGGTCCACCGATGTGGATTATTATGCCTGAACAATACGTCTCCCCGCCCTTTGGGGCGCAAACGAGCCAACGAATGACTCCATCGGACCCGGATCGTCCGATCAAACCGAGGCGCCTCGCAACAGCAACAACCACATAAGTCAAACTCGTCAGGGCGTGTAAAACCACTGACGCCACTTTTAGCTAGAAAGAAACGCAAGTCCTCCCTGAGGTCCGTCTCCCGTTTTGGGTTCATACCGGGTGTGAGACTCGCGAAGTAAACGTTACACAAAGCTACGCCACAAAGGCCGTGCTTTGATCATCACCACAAGACTTTGCTTTTCAACAGAAGCCTCGATCAATTGCCACTTAGGCATGCCACACAGGCAATTCACTCCATGCGTTTGATGTCCATCAATATATAACCCCTGAGCTCGTACGTCTCAGAGAAGGGCGTTAAGTAAGAGAATAAATTCTCCGCCGCCAAACAGATATATATTTAATAGAAATCAATCACACAGACTAAAATCCAATGTCAGACACACAGTCCATTTACAAGTCCGTTCTGGGTCTGAACGAAACCGGAGGCACCTAGTACCCCGCACATCCATCGATCTCCAAGTACGTCTGGACGATCACCAACTGTTTCCATCTTCTTGGGTGTACAGCCCAATCAAGATCATCAGTTTTCACCCAAACGACGTGAAGACCTCCGGTCTTCGACCATCGTCTTCATCTTCGACTTATCGTCGTATCAGTTATTCAGAATGGGATAAACCCGGTCTTTCCGAATAACTCGCGTATATTTAAATAAGTGTTACACAAACACAACATACGCCTCATTCCAATTCATCTGTCACTAACCGTAAATTAATCAAGAGAATAATTCCCTAAACATTAACCCCGAAGGCCGAAACCAACATCAGATCAATATCCAGAAAACCATTCTGCTTGGCTAACCGACAGTTAGTTTCTAAATTTCACATTCATAGGGAAAGGTTCCCATTAATTTTATCAAAGATAAATTCTTTAAAATTTATTCTTTAATCTATTTTTGAATATCAATTCAAACTAGTCGGGATTTGCGAACCTTACCGAAGTAATCATTTATTTTAATCTCCCAATCCCAACCTATTCATCCCATGAAGTAAAACTGGTCATACTTCATATCTAACACCACAGTGTTATCGGTAAATTCAATTACCATTTCACGTTCAAATCTAATTAAAGATTTAACTATCGTCTGGAGCAAAACTGGTGGTACTCCATTTTCGATCTTTTCAATCTAATTAAAGATTCATTAAAACTCCACTTAGTTTTAATCGTTAACTGGGTTAAAGAATCAGTGTCATTTAAAACACGGTTCACGATAAACCCAAAATCACATTCATTAATCATCGGGTTAAAGAACAAGTGTTATCTAAAACACTGTTCACTATAAACCCAAAAATCAATATCAATTCAATTCCAATTAAATATTATTTAATTGGTACACTTCATTAAATCTAAATAAAAAGATTTAATCTTTTCTCAAATGGGTTCAAGAACAGTGTTAGTGAAGACACCATTCACGACAAACCCAAATCACATTTGATATTCAATATAAGGCTCTGAATAGAAAATATATCGGCTTATATTCAATATCAAATTCTACGATTAACAAATGTCGTATTGGACATAACGATATAAATATATATCTTTCAAATTTCCATAACAACACCTGTATAATCACGAATTCCAACATCGAAATATTCCGAAGACAATTTCGATTCAAATCCACTCCAATGCAATCGTTGGAAATTCTGGTTATTTTTAAAACCCTTTTTAAATTCAATTTATTTATTTAAAAATAAATAGAATTGTAATTCTAGTTCAAAACTAGTTTACTTCGATAAAAATCTATTTTTATCTTTTCAAATATGGAGTTTTTCATCCCAATTCTTTCTAAATCATTTCTTATGATTTTACATAAATTATTACTATTTTTAATAATTTTATCAAGGCCCGTACAGTCGATTTCCATCAATGGCCATCGAACTGCACTTACAGCGACCTTTTTCGAATTTGATTTGGACATAACTCCAAATCCAACCGTTAGATTTCAAATTTCTAATATTCATTAGAAAGCTCTTTTCGATACGAACCCAACGGTTCCGGTTTTAGGAGAATCCGACGGTCGGATCTCCCGTAATGCCCGTTTGAAATAAATGGTCGAAATTCACGAACTGCCGCGGCGCGGCGCGTTCTATTCAGGCCATTATATTATATATATAATATATATAATATATATATTTCGTCGATTTCTATTTAAAACGAGTTATATAAATAGTTTTAAAATTCGTTTCAAAAGCAATTTCAACTTTCTTTTCAATTCAATCAAAATTGAATTCTTCTATATAAATTCGTTTTAAAATTCATTCTTATTCAATTCAAATTTCAATTCAATTCATTTCGAAATCGTTTTCAATTCAATTCATTTCGAAATCGTTTTCAATTCAATTCATTTCGAAATCGTTTTCAATTCAATTCATTTCGAAATCGTTTTCAATTCAATTCATTTCGAAATCGTTTTCAATTCAATTCATTTCGAAATCGTTTTCAATTCAATTCATTTCGAAATCGTTTTAAATATCGTTCACGTCAAAATGGCGTCAATCTAATCAACACGGCTTCATAAATTTCTATTTTCAAATATTCTATTTCAAATATTTCTTTTTCAAAATAGCTGTTATCAAAATATTCCGTTCAACACATGACCAATCTCAATAGATGAGTACTGTCAACACATGAACTTTTATTTTATAATATCGATAAAGATGTAAATTTTATTACTAAAATATTTCGTTCAACACATGACCAATCTCAATGGATGAGTATTGTCAACACATGAACTTTTATTTTATAATATTCTTTATTTTTCAAATTGGAATGAGGCCCAATCAATTACCATATAAAGTTAATTATATGGATTTTCATACAACACATGTATATAATAACATTGAAAATAATCAACCATCAACCAAAGTGCACTACACTGTAAAAGCATCAAATATAGATATTCAACGCTTATAACAGCCTGTCAATCAATCGATCGACATATTTAATCAATCAGGATGAGTGAACTTCAAATTTCATCCCAACACCCGTGTGGGGTTTCAAACAATCAAACACATATTTGATTTGTGCTGTTGGGCGATGTGTAAAATTTATCGACCCAATCAATGTCAGTCAAATCAGTGTACATAAACAAACCGTCCGGTTTGTAAATGAATATTTTATTTATTCACATTCACGTTAAAAATTATATTTTTAACGATAAAACATTTTATTTCAACCTATGAATTTCTATTCATTTCATTCTTTAAATAAAATGATATTTTTATTTTTCTAACTTATTTTAGAAAATTTCGGCGGCATAACGGCACGATACTAGAAACGGGACGAGGCCTAGCCTTATCCCCGGTCTAGTGAAGGCCCACGCCATTCACACATCAATCATATCAATTTCATTTCACCAAACAATTCAAATCAACTCAAACAATCTAACTAACAACACAGCCAAACAAACAAGTCCATGGTCTGTGGACGATTGTGTCGGGTGCTACTAAGCACCGTCTGCATCCTAGTATATATGTATATAACTAGAAAAATAAATTGAAAGGTGAGAAATTCTCACTTATAGCTATCCAAGCTCCACGGCACTTCTAATGCAGGAAATCTTCGCCAACTCGCCCTTTTGTCGCTTTCGCCCGTATTATCTACATATGTAAAAATCGAATTTTTACTTTGCTATTCAATAAATAAAAATCATATTTTTATTTCGAAGTTCAATATATAAAAATCCCATTTTTATTTCGAAGTTCAATAGATAAAAATCCTATTTTTATTTCGAAGTTCAATAGATAAAAATCCTATTTTTATTTCGAAGTTCAATAGATAAAAATCCTATTTTTATTTCGAAGTTCAATAGATAAAAATCCTATTTTTATTTCGAAGTTCAATAGATAAAAATCCTATTTTTATTTCGAAGTTCAATAGATAAAAATCCTATTTTTATTTCGAAGTTCAATAGATAAAAATCCTATTTTTATTTCGAAGTTCAATAGATAAAAATCCTATTTTTATTTCGAAGTTCAATATATAAAAATCATATTTTTATATTCTAAAAATCGTATCTTTTCTCTTCTATAAATCATATCTTTTTATCAAAACAAAACTGATTTTTTTATAATCATTTAAAACCGATTATTAAACTAAATTAAAATAAACAGTTAAAAAAAAAACTTACAGCGTGTAAACGAAAAGGGGTGGCGGCGCTTGGAGGTTGAGGGCCGCAGCTGGCTTACGCGTAGGTATCCTAACTCTGAAAATTGGGGTTTATATCGGATTGGGGAGAGGGCTGCTCGTTTTAGAGAGGGGGGCTTCCTAGCGGGCGCGGAAGTCGTCGAAGGGGGATGGAGGTGTGGTAGGCCGTTCTGGTGGTGGAGCGGATGTGGGTGGCCATAGCAGCGGGGGTTGGGTGCGGTCTGTCGATTTGGGTGGGGGTCTATTCGGAGGAGGAGCGAGTGAGGGTAGGAGGAGAGAGAAGGGGGAGGTTGGACGTCGGAGGGGTGGTGGATGCCCTGAGCGGCGCGTCTGCGGTGGAGGAGGAGGGGGTGAGAACAACGGCGATGGGAAAAAGAAGGGGATCGGGTTTCTGCTTTCGTTTTTTTTTGATCGGATTCGGGAATGAGGAAAGGGGGTGGGCGTTGACCGGGAAAAAGCAAGGTAGGGAGTTATTATAAATATATTATTTTAATTATTTTTAATCTTCAAAAAGTAACTTTAAAATTCGAACTCGAAATCAAGCCCACCGACTGTCGTCCATAGCGTTTTACCCCCATTCCGAACACAACGGGATATGTATCGTATGTTGATTCGATCGTTTGAATCAGTTTCCGTTAAATTTACATTTAAATCTCTATATTGAATTTTAAACGTACATTTCAAACTACCGGGGTCGCATACTAACTAGAAAAATTCCTGAAAAATATTTTCTAGCTTCGTATTGACGATACGGTCCTAACAAAACTAGTTTCGTCGAATTCTGAGACCGTTTGAAAAATGGCCAATTTCCAGTCGATTAAAATCAACTAAAACCGGTCAAACGCGTTTTCCTTTGCCACGCTCACATATTGATTCGAAAAATTATGAAATTTGGAATCTAGCAATAACTCGACACTGCGGACCCAACAAAACTGGTTTCGTCGGAATCCGAGGTCGTTTCCAAAATTGCTATTTTTAAGGGCCTTATATATATATATAAAAATATATATAAATTCCACAGCGACTATTTCTAATTTTAAACTGGACATATCTTATCATTTCTAAGATGAAATCTCAGTTTGTTAACTTCGTTACAAAGACATAGTTATACAGATTCAAATATTTCTTGTTTCGTTCAATTCTGACTTATATTGAATTCTGTATATTCATTTGAAATTAGAAATCGAATTTTCGAACTACCGCGCCATTTTCAATTCCTTTTATTATTATATATAATTATTATATATTCTAACGACGACGTATATAATATATACGTTCTAATTAGATTCAAAATAAATTTCTCGTCGATATTATTTAAAATAATTCATTTTAAATATTCAAAATTCGCTAAAATTGCCAAAATAAAAATTTTAAACTGGCCCAGATTTTCCGGGTTGTTACAGTTATGGGGAAACTTTAATGACATGAAACATGATTTGGGTAAGTTGGTATAAACGTGACAACATGTAACTTTGGCTATGAGCATGGGACTTGGAAACTTGACACATATGGGTTGTAAGTGTAATAAGACACTAGACCAAACATGAAAATGGCCAACTCGAGGTTGGGTTGAGTTTGTAGCATAAATCTACCCGGACCCGCCCGGCTTAACTAGTAGCTACAAACAATAGGATCCAATGTGAGAAGTTGGTCATGTCGCGCTTAAGACCCGAGGTTAGACTAGGTTGTGGTGTAAAACTACCCGGACCCGCCCGGCTTAACTAGTAACCACAACAAGGTCTAATGTGAGAGGTTAAGAGTGCATTAATTAAATTAATGCCACATGATAAGGTTAAGTAAATTTGACTAATGACACTTAACCGATATGACACGAATGGGTAGGTTAAGTGGGACCGGGCTTGATTTCTTAATGACACTTAACCGTACAAGACAATTAGGGGATGGGGTTAAGTAATTTACGCTTAACTAATCCGACTGGGTAATTAGATGGGGTTAAGTAACCTTCACTTAACTAATCTAAACACGGTAATTCGGTGGGGTTAAGTTAAACACTTAACCAATCTAAATGCGTTAATTCAATGAGGTTAAGTAACCAATACTTAACCAATTTAACACGGTAATTTAATGGGGTTAAGTAACTTATACTTAACCAATTATACGTGATGATTTGATGAGGTTAAGTAACCTATACTTAACCAATCTAATAGGTGGACCTGATAGGGTTAAGTCACAAGACTTTTAAAAGTAGGCTTAACCATTGTAATACGATTAGTGGATGGGGTTAAGCTAACCCATGCTTAACCAATCCAACTCGATAATCTGATGGGATTAAGATAATCTATGCTTAATCAATCTAACATGATAATCTGATAGGGTTTAGAAAAATAAATACTTAACCAATTTGACTTGATAAGGTTAAGTCATGAGCTTCTTGGTACACTTAACCAACCTGTAGGGCTAAGCCTTGAACTTGAGTACTTAGCCAATCTTGACATGATTCGTAGGCGGGTTAAGTCATGAACTTGGATAACAACACTTAACCCATTTGACAAAACCCTAGCTCAGGGGACTAGGTTGGAAATCGTAGTTAACAAGGATAACGGAAAGAGGAGCTAAGTGGTAAACCTTAGTTAAGGGTAACTAAGTAATAATTCTTAGCTAAGGACATGGGACTAGTTCATAAAGAGATGAGTAACCTGGTACGGTAGGTCATCGCTTAGTATACGAGGAGGAGCAAGTTATCTGACTTGGATAAAAGCTCCAACGAACTGGGTGCCGAAGCGGAAGCTTCGGGGAACGTGAGGGTACTCTTGGTATCCCTCTGTGAGGTGGCAAGTGGTCCATGAAACCCGGCCTCACAGGGGTTAAGGTCTGCAGTAGAAGAGCCAAGAGTATGCCTTGGTTGCTATGCGAGCGACCTAAAGACTGGGATGGATTAGCGTGGAGTCGACGATACCTGATTTAGCCCCGGGATAGCATGTCGCCGACTACCTACCATCTTTAGTCAATCGTGTACGTACGGAAAGGCAGGGAACTCCCAAAAGACCATATACTAGCTATCAAGTTATGGGTGAGGTTGGCTATCTGGAAGTGGGCATCGATGGGCCTTAGTGTAGTTCTCATACATGATTTTTCTTGGATTGCCTTTCAGTAGTTGAGAGAGGGGTCACGTGGGACCATAGCCACGGGTACAAAAACAGACCTTGATATCTGCATCAGCAGACGACTTAAAGCTCCCGACCGAGTTCCGTATTTCTTGATTTGCCCTGGCACGGAACACGGATGGCACATTGAGGAACATGTGCATCTAGACATGGAAAACGATTCACGATACATACGTGGGATAAAGGGCGCGGTTGACGGGTGGCATAATCCCTAGTGGCCCTAGGTGGCTGAACCCAAACCGAGATACGGAAACGTTCATTAGGTAGCATAATCCCTAGTGGTCCTAGGTGGCATAAATCCTAAGTGAACGCGCGATAGTTCATGGTAAGGAAACATAACTAGATCAAGGGTAGTAGTCCAAAATAACCTCAAGGATAAAACGTTTACATGGGAAAGCCCGTATGGCCTACGGCAAAGGACTGAACTTATACATGGAAAGAAACATACGAGTTGGGAAAACCTACATATGCTATATATGAGGTTGGCATGGACCATTACATGACATTGGGCAAGGGACATTCATAGTTAACACATGACGCGGGTTGGGATACTAGTACGAGGGGTGCAGAGCAAATATACATGTTAGAACCAGGGGAAATATACATGATAGATACCGTGGGACGTTATACAGGGTAGATACCTTGGGATAGTATACTTGATAGAAACCTGACAATGTGATACCTTGATTTATCTTGACACCGTAGTTTATCATGACACACTTGTGTATCTTGGTACAGTAGTTCATCCTGTTATTTTGGTTTAGCTTATCTGTCTTGTCATCATACTTATGTTCATCTCAGTTCCTCATGCCAGTTAACTTTACTAGATTATATACTAATAGTAGATAGGGCTTACCAGTCTTTATGACTGACCCTGTTTTGTTTCACCTCTTGTCTTCCGTTTCCCCCCCACCCCCCAGGTTACATGGAGGAAATGCTATTGTTAGTTCGGAATTCTCCTGTTTGAAGGTCATCATGTATGGCTCGGACTTTTCTTGGCTATGACTACTTTACTGTTTTACTTGGGGAATAATTTATGAAAAGGTTTTTATGCTTCTTTATTGTTGCAAGACAGGTTTTGATGTATTCTGATGTAAAAGGCTTTAGACCTTATTTTATAAGGTAATGAAATTTGTTTTACTTCCGTTGTTTTATATATATATGTTCTGTCTTGTAATATTTCTGTGCATGTGTACCTCGATAATGCTTTACCAAACCTGGTGCATTCCCTATGTGAGTGACCCTAGCGGAGGTGGGGTGTTACAGTACCACCTTCCGACAGTGTACCCCTAGAGGGGAATACACCGGGTTCAACAAGAACATCTTGCAACCTAGGATAAACATGACTCGCCCCTCACTTAGCTTGAGAGTGCCAAATGTATTGTCACCAACGGTTGGGATCAACAACCGTTTCCCGAAAGGGACAACATCGAAATAGGTTAAAGAAGTAAATGAAATTTCTCTAGTTCAGATGACAATACACCCTGCATATGTATGACCCAACTAGCCATGCAACCTACCCGATTTTATACCATTTCCCAGTTGTAAGGCTAGAGGCTATAACGTATCTTTTGGTCTTCATTCACTTTGAATGCCACATTGTCATATCCGCCAAATCAGAAATTGATTTCGCTAAACATACTACGGGTATACAGCTAAGAGAACCGAATTCTTCCTCCATCAAACGTAACTACGTTTGAAAAGATCAACTTACGCGATCCATTATATATACTCTGTTAGGCATTCTTCCATATAAATTTGTCCTGGGACTGGACAAACCGAAGACACTATTCTATAAATAGGACAGCCCTTGCATAACTCCGTCTTCAATTATCTTCATCATATTTGATCACAACATTAATGCCTATACAGAGTGATTTTCAGATAATGAATCTGATCCCGGTCTCTCCATATTGATGATGTAAAAAAGGGCCAAACTTCGATAGTAGGTGATTTAACTATCAAAGGAAAATACGTATGCAAACAACGATATTATTTCCAGATGGAAATTCTATCGATCAATCATCAATCATCATTTATCTCTTAAATTAATTTATCATTAATTTATTCATTTTCCATTTCCTATTTCCATATATTCGTAAATTCTTATTTTCTGCATTTAGAAAATATACGTTATTGACATTGGAAAACAATTCCATTCCTTATTCACGCATCATTATCATTCCAGTATTTCTTATCAACAAAACTTTTCATTTTCTATGCTCAGAAAACATCTCTGATTACATTGGAATACGTTTCCAAAACTCACTTATATGGATTTCAAATGAACATTGTATAAAACATCGTTACGACCGCTCAATCCATTTATCGTTTATTACTTCACTGTATTTCTAATCAATCTTTGCCATCGAACTTCAACTATTCCTTGGTTAATTAAGAAGTCAATCAAGTTGGGGAATAATTACCTCTCAGACCTTAGCTAAACAACGTTCTTAACCTTGCAACAGATAAAGTTCACCACTCCAACCTTTTCACTTATTACTTACGCACATTCTTGGATTTCGGTTTACGAATCCACTTCTTTTGTAAAACATTGATTATAACGATAATGTTATAAATCTTTCATCTGAAATATCGAACTTTTAAGTTATAACTTCTATTTCTTAATTTGAATAAATAAACAAACAACTAATTTTTCAGTATATAAATCTTGTTATAAAAACCGGAAAGTAAATAACACTTTCCCGAATTCGATATAATCGAACTCGACGTATAACTCTCTTTCGAGTAATCTTTATTCGATTAACTCTTCTTCGAATAACTTATATTTGATTAATTCTGTAACAACCCAGGTTTCGACAGACCGAATTTTTAAAAATCTAATCCATCGGACCTCTAGTTGGGTGCTCTGGTATCCTGTAGAAAAGACAGAGAGAAATAAACATGTCAGAGTTCGAAAAGCAGCTCACAGCGGAAGGAATAAAATATAATTTATTCAAAATAGTATTACCTTAATAATAATACTACCAAGCCAGTATTCAAGTAATACTATCTCTGTCATGAACCTAACCTGCGCATGTTGTGAGGAGGTGGTCAGAACATAAGTTCTGTGTGATTGGACTATAATAAACTCTTGTGTAACCCTACATATACCGTTCAGTTATAATTTCTTTTTTATTGGGTTATTTACAATATTAGCACCCAAGGCCAAACCCATGTCATTCTCGTCCACTTACTAGTAGACTTAACCTAATACATCGTATATGTAATTTTTCCCTAACTCGTATAATCCTTTCCATGTATACGTACAGTCCCTTGCTGTATATCATACGGGCTTTATCACGTAATTCTATACTACTTCAACGCAGTGCCACCATTCTTGAAATCGTTTGGACTGCCACCCTTGATCTGGCTAGGTTTCCTTACCATGAACTATCGAGTGTTCAACTAGGATTTATGCCACCTAGGACCACTAGGGATTATGCTACCTATTGAACGTTTTCTAGATTCGATTAGGGTTTATGCCACCTAGGACTACTAAGGATTATGCTACTTGTCGAACAGCGCCCTTTTCCCACGTATGTATTGCGAAGCGTTTCCGATGTCTAGGTGCACATGTACACTATATGTGCGGCTCGAGTCCCGTGACGGGGCTAAATCAAGAAATACGGAAGTCGGTTGGGAGCTTTAAGTTATCTGCCGATGCAGATGCTAAGGTATGTTTTTCTACCAGTGGTTATGGTCCCACGTGACCCCTCCCTCAACTAATGAAAGGCAATCCAAGAAAATCAAGCACGAGAACTGTACTCCTGCCACCTATGCCCCCACTTTCCTATTGGCCAGCCTCACCCACAACTAGATAGCAAGTATATGGTCTGTTGGGAGTTCTCTGCCTTTCCGTATACGTATTACGATTGACTGAAGATGGTAGGTAGACGACGAGTGCTATCACAGGGCTAAACAAGATATCGCCGCCTCATGCTGGTCCATCCTAGTCTTTAGGTTGCCTTATATTGCAACCAAGGCATACTCTTGGTTCTCCTACCGTAGACCTTAACCTCTGTGAGCCCAGGCGGATCATCTGCAACCTCACAAAGGGATACCAAGAGTACCCTCACGTTCCCCGAAGCTACGTGCTTCGTAACCTAGTCCGCTGGAGCCTTTCTTGAAATCAGATAAACGTTCGCTCCTCCTCGTGTGTTTGTTAAGCGATTATCTACCGTATCGAGTTATTCATCTATTTATGGATTGGCTCAGTTTCCTTGACTAAGAATTATTACATAGTTGTTCTTAACTAAGGTTTACCACTTAGTTTCCTTTCCCGTTAATCTTGTTAACTAAGGTTTACCACTTAGTCCCTAAGGATTACAACTTAGTTCCCGTTCTCGACCATTTTCTTAACTAAGGTTTACTGCTTAATTCCTATTAACTAAGGCTTGTTACTTAGTTATCATTCTTGTTGTTTTACTTAGTCAATTCTCGTTACCTTAGACATCAGACCACATATTCTCGCTTTATAATTCAACTTGTTGACTAAGGTTTTTCCCATGAATCAAGCATAACTTAAGTTCTCTTTTATTCGGTGATAGCGCATGAGTGTTTTCCCACAGTTCTTGCTTAGCTTACCCCATATTATAGGTTATCCCACCCTTCAGGTCTTACATTACATCTTAAGTCATAGTCTTTCTCTGTCCCTAGGACAGGTTCAACCCCTAATTAACCCTTCGACTATTTCAACTTCGATTTATAATTGGTAGTTAACATTCCCTATTTCCGTTTTTAGTTAAGTTTTGTTCATATGTTCGTGTCGACTTAACCCCATTTCCTTATAACGTTCATTCACAAATTTGGTTAAGTGTTGTCTTTGAATTCATGACTTAACCCTACGAATCATGTGCCATTAATTATTAATGCACCACAACCTCTCACATTAGACCTGTTGTTGTGGTCACTGGTTATGCCGGGCGGTTCCGGACAGAATTACAGCACAACTCAGTCTAACCTCAGTTTCAAGCGCGATATGACTAACTTCTCACATTAGGACCTATTGTTTGCAACCACTAGTTAGGTCGGGTGGTTCCGGGCAGGATTACATCGCAAACTCATCCTAACCTCGAGTTAGCCACGTTTCATGTTTGGTTCATGTCTATTCTAATTGGCATATGTCAAGTTTATAATCATGTCAAAAAATATTAAGTTCATGTTATGCCAATTACCCAACTTACAAGCATGTTCTTATAAAGGTCAACTACCAATTCATGCCATGTTCGTGTTCGTTTTAGATGTCAAGTTCATAAGCATATTCTAAATGTCATATTTCAAGTTTCATAATCTTGTCCCTATTTACATTACACAAATTACTCAACCATATTCATGTTCAATGCATTTTAATAGTGCCAAAATTCGAGTATCGAGTTCAATCTAGATGTCAAGTGTCAATTCCCCAAATCCAAGCTTTACCTAAAAACCCCCAGTTTATATTCATGCTTGTAATCCCATTAACAAGTTACGTCTAACATTAAATTCATAATTCATATTTATGTCAATTTCATGTTCAAGTTCTAGACGTAAACTTCATGTCAAATTCCAGATGTCAATTCATATCATGTTTGTGTTCTTATCCAAATTCAAGTTATAATACAGGTTTTATTCTAGAGACATATGCCCATTAACAAATCCATAAGTCAATTTCATGCTTAAATCAATGATGTCAATTCTACGCCAAACCCCAATTCATGTTCATGCGTATAATTCTAAATTTGGTTTACGCATTCAGGTTTTGTCAATGTTATATTACGCCCAACCCTCTTTGTAATTTATAACCAAACCCTCCAGTATATGACATAGCCCAAAACCGAGCGTTTCCCTTTTTCGCTTGCAATAATCATTCAATCGTATTTATTTTATGATAGATCTAGGTTTGAGACAGCCTAGCTATTAAAAATCAAAAAAGGGAAAGAATAAAAGGAGGCACATAATCGTAGGCATAATAATTAAAATCGAGCACATGATAATATTAAACATTATGGATTCAATAATTTCATTTCATGTTTACATAGGGAATGTTTAAACGATAAATAATAATTTTACACAAAAAGTGCATTATAACTCCACTCACAGTGTTTGTTACCTTCAAAATGTAGATCCTCGATTGCCCCTTTGAGTTATGAATTGGATTAATCCTTGAACTGATTTCCTCCTTTCCCTTTTTTGTTGCTTTTGATTCATCTTTGATTGATTTCATGTCCAATTCAATTTATCTTTGATTTCATATGCAGCATGTTGCAGATCTGAATTCCTTCTCTTTGCGCAGTGATTTAGATCTAAGCCTCTTTTTTTTTATTCATGGTTGTAGTAATTCTAGATCTCATTCTTTTTAATTTTAAGAATAGATGTTGTAGAGAAAAGAGAGAAGAATAGATCTAAGATTTATTTAGATCAATAGCTTGAGGAGGAAGAAGAAATCAAGTTAGAAGAGAGCCATGGCCTTGCCATGAATTGTTGCAGAGTTTACAATGAGCCTAGGATGTTTATATAGGTGTTAGACCAACGTACCAGGCCCAAAAACTCATCCAGGTGCTTAAAAATGAACCTGGACAACTTCTGGGGCGAATTTCCCGCTTCTGGACCAAAATTCCCGCTCCAGGTCGCTACAAGTCGACCTCCCCAAGGGGGGTCGACACTATGGTCGACCTCCCCCCTGGGAGGTCGACCTGGGGGTCGACCTGGTCATTTTTCTTTTTTCTGTTCTGGGCTGGGCTGTTTTCTGATTTTTCTCTAAAACTTCGGGAGGTCATAGCTCCTTCATACGTACTCCGATTTTCAAAAACTCGGACTCTATATCATGTAAAATTTCGAGAGGAACGCAATGGTGATGTCCATTTTACTTAATTCCTGATATTTAAATTAAATATCCTTATTTTACTATCTTCTCCGTTACACACACTATTATCGAATTAATTTTTCTTCTCTTCCATGTATTAATTAATTCTCATTATACATCACCATTATTTAGTTATATAAGCATATTTTCATAAATTTTATTTCATTTTTAATTATATTAAAAATGCGGGGTGTTACAAATTCACTTCGAGTAACTTATATTCGATTAGCTCACTTCAAATAAATTATATTCGATTAACTTACTTCGAATAAACTATATTCGATTATAAATATTGGTTTCCAACCGAATACTTATTATCTTGTCAAATTTCTGATTTTATTCAATATATAATTTCTTAAATAAATTATTTTATAACATCTAGCCTAGTTGAATTCTAATTACCAATCTTTATGTATTTTATTTAATTCTATTCATATTTCGAACATTGAAATACATTCCATCCTTTCCTTTTTAAAACAACTCCAACTTTCCCATTTTACATTCACTGTTGAATTTGAAATCTCAATTATCCACTGATAATTTTATTTTAATTCATTTATAAACATTGTTTATAAATCACAACACTTTTTTTTCATTATTAAACAAGTTATTTATTTCAAGCCATTCGAAATTCCGTTTCTATTTAAATTCCTGTTTCAAAAATCCAATTTCCTGTACAAATGTTTTTATTTGCAAAATCCTTACTTAATTCCCTTATTCACATCGAATGTGAATAATATTTCTTTTACATAATCCATTTAGATTGATTTCGTATTTTAAAATAATATCCCAATTCCAACTTCTATTTATAGATTTATTCATACGAAATCTCCATTTTATTTCCAACACTTAATATAACTTCTTTAAAAATGTTGAGTTCACATTCTATTTAAAATATCGGTGTTAAAAAACAATTTCTACTTCTCTATATAAGTTCAGACTTATATATTCCATTTATCAAATGATAAATATTTTATTTAATTTATAAAACATTATTTATAAATTAATGTTCTCCATTTATCTGTTAAAACAGATTTCTATTTAATATTTATTTTCCACTTATTTCCTTTTATAAAATTCTATTCATTTTATAAAATACTTCCTTTTATAATTTCTATTTGTTTCATATAAATATCTCCTTTTATAATTCTATTTATTTTCTAAATAAATATTCCTTCTATAGTTCTATTTGTAAATGGTTTTACAAATATTACCTTTTCTATTCTATTTGTAAATGGTTTACAAATATTTCCCTTTTATTCCATTTGTAATGTTTTACAAATATTTCCTTTTTATTTCTATTTGTAAATGTTTTACAAATATTTCCTTTTTATTTCTATTTGTTAATGTTTTACAAATATTTCTTTTTTTTCTATTTATGAATGTTTTACAAATATTTCCTTTTTATTTCTATTTGTAATTTTTTTACAAATATTTCCTTTTTATTTCTATTTGTAAATGTTTAACAAATATTTCCTTTTTATTTCTATTTGTTTTCCAAATAAATATTTCATTTTCAATTCTATTCATTTTTCCAAATAAATATTTCATTTATAAAATGTCTATTTAATTCTGAAATATTCCTTTTTAATTCTATTTATTTTCTAAATAAATATTCCTTTTATAATTCTATTTATTTTCTAAATAAATATCCCTTTTATAATTCTATTTATTTTCTAAATAAATATCCCTTTTATAATTCTATTTATTTTCTAAATAAATATTCTTTTTATAATTCTATTTATTCTCTAAATATTCCTTTTAGAATTCTATTTATTTTCCAAATAAATATTCCTTTTAGAATTCTATTTATTTTCCTAAATAAATATTTCATTTTCAATTCTATTTATTTTACAAATAAATGTTTCATTTTATATAATCCTTTGATTTTATAACTATTTCCTTTTATATAAAATCCATTTATTTTATATAATATTTCTATTTTCAAAATACACTTTGAAAATTCCTTTTCTACATTCCAGTATCACTTATGGTACTAAAACACCAAATCAAAAGGATCCATCATCATCCAAATACACATAATCAACAACAGATAATATATCACATCATATATCATATTATATGAAAATAGTAAAATGAAGGTTGAGGGATCCAGTTGGATCCCTCCGACCTATTTCCTTGCATCCACAGATGTTACACAATATAATTCACATCAATTTCATTTCAATATGTACTATTCTAATAAAAATTCAATGTTTGTTTAACGATATGTGTATATATCGTTATCTGCAATTTCAACCAATAAATCAGCAATTCAACCAAACAATCAACACACTACAATCAATCATCATTTATCAATTCTAAAAGTACGTTATAAAAATATAATTGGGTAGAGTTAGTGAGATTTACTCACATTGGGCGATCATCGTTAAATAACGATAATTGTAAGTTGATTCAAATAGACAATTTATTTTACTATAAATTGTAACGAGCTCAAATTCACTCCCGGCCAGTTCCATTGTGTAGCCGCCATCCATACGATCCCAAAGCGACCAGTTCCGCTAAATTTCGTTACCCTATGTCAAAGTTATGATGTTTACAAGTTAGTGTGCATTTAAATTGAATTAAAACATGTAATTAAATATAAATGGGCCTTTACCCTTTTATACCAGCCCAAACCCGAAATGAACACCCACACCCGCGTGGCCTCTTCTTCCCTACTCCATTCACATCGAACTCCAACCCGTTCTCCTCACCATTGCCACCACTTCACGCTTTCATATCTCCACCATTACTACACCGATCAACGCAAGACCACCTCCATTCTTCTCGTCATTCAAATCTCCACCATCTCCATCCATCATCTTCCAACTTGGTGTCATGCAGCAAAACTCGTTCGTGCACCTATTTCCGTTGCCTACCGTGTCCACTCGACAAAAATTTCCACCAAATTTCGCTAAAAATTCACACAAACTGCTAAACAACCTCACGAACTCAAAAAAAATACTTAAATCAAGCATCGATCCTTCAATTGCGCAAAAATTCCTACCCTAATCAAAACGAA
Source organism: Allium sativum (assembly GCA_030737875.1). Taxonomy (NCBI): domain Eukaryota; kingdom Viridiplantae; phylum Streptophyta; class Magnoliopsida; order Asparagales; family Amaryllidaceae; genus Allium; species Allium sativum. Next base: position 37,171 of record JASFAX010000464.1, read on the forward strand.
CCCACTGTACATGATTTTGATCGACATAAATCATCATTCAACCCAACAACAAGTACCCCAAATCGAAGAGTATCGAATATGGATCACAAGTATAAGAAGTTTGAATTTTTTTAGTGTTTATTTGAACATGATTTTGATTTTTGGAAGATGGAATTTTAATATGTATTTTATTTCCTAGAGACGGCCTTCATTTGACCAGAGAACGGGAAGGGTTAGGGTTAGGAATGTTAACGGGTATTTATAGGTAAGTTAGTTTTTTATTATTATTTTATATTTTATTTTAGCCAAACACTCATTTTTCCATCTTCTAAAAATCCTTGTGATCACATAAAATATCCAAAAATCATGGAAATTGACATGCAGCTAGAGTTTGACATTACGGACCCAACAAAACTTTTTTCATTGAATTTCAACTCCGTTTGCTCACACAGGTATTTTTAATCGTCAAAATACTGATTGTTTTTCACATTAAAAGTCCGTACGGCTACATACTGACTCCAAAAATCACGAAAATTGAAATCTAGCAATAATTTAATATTCCGGACCCAACAAAATTAGCTTCATCAAAAAAGGAGGTCGTTTGCAAAAATGGCTATTTTCTAAGCTCTAAATAGATCAATTTAAATATTAATATATTTAAAAATAATTAAATTAGATATAATTAAATTCATATTATCGCATATATTAACATAGAATATTTCTAGCTCCAAAATAAATCTATCGGGATTTAAATTCGATATTTCAAAATTAGAGTTAATCGATATTCAATTTAAAAATATAAATACTTTTATAATTGTTATAAATTATAAATGAATTCCATAGCAACTATTTTAAAATTTAATTTGTACATAACTAAAAATCTACACGATGAAATCCCGATTTTTCTCTTCTATTAGAAAAGTATACTTCACCAGCTCCGAACGTTTCTTGTTTCACAGAAATCCGATTTAAAATGGACTCTATATATTCATTTAAAGTTCGAATTGCCAAATTACGAACTGCCGTGCCATTTCGAGCTCGATTATAATTATAATATAAATTATACGTTCAATCTTTGTTATTTAAATATATTCGTTATTATAATTCAATTATAAACTGAATTGAATCTCTAATACTATCCAATTCACACAATATTGTGAATTCCACTATTTCCGACTATTTCGGATTTATGTATATTAATTTATTATTTATATTAATTAAATATTCAATATTATTTAATCAAACAACCATTTAAATTTCTGAATCACTATATAAATAATTAAATAAATTAATTATTATATCGTTAAAAATACGGGACTTTACATTTTGAAAGGTGATTTCATAAAAGAATATGAAATGAAAGTTTGATTTCGAGGAACTAGAAAATATTTTGAAATAAATATTTTTAAGTGATAAATGGTTTATAAAAGATTTTTTATAAACAAAGAGAATTTCAATGGATTGAACCCCAATGTTTGAATGATTTGTAAAGCAAAATTACTATGATTTGAAAGTACTTGTGATTATTATTGCCAAATGATTTATCACTTTGGGATATAAATGATTTGATATGTTACCTATGATTCGGGTAACCGTGGTTAAAAATCTAGGCAAACAGGTATGTGTATCTTTTCTGCTGGAGGTACATAACGAATGGGACTCCTTTTGCCAGAGGGACATACACTAGAATGATTATCGAAATGAGAAGGCTGGGACCCAGTTTCCTTGTTATCGAGAGAGCCCCTGATCTGGTTGCATATGTTTTGATATGCTGTGTTATAAATATTTGAGATTTCCAAAGTGATTTGTTTTGAAATCACAAAGTAAAGTATGATTTGATATGAAAGAAATATCTAGTATTTCAATTATTTGAAATGAAATGGGTATTATAATTGTAACAACCCGAATTTTTAGAACCAATTAAAAAAAATTATTTTAGCAATTCTAATGAATTTTGAATATTTAAAATGATTTATTTTAAATAATAACGACGAAAAATTTATCTGAATAGAAAATAGAATGTATAATTTTAATTTAATTATATAACGAGCCCGAAATGGCGCGTTAGTTTGAAAATTCAATTTTAAATTTCAATCGAATATATAGAATTCATTTTAAATTTCAATTGAATATATAGAATTCATTTTAAATCAGAATTGGGACGACCCAGAAATATTTAAATCTGTTTAACAATATCTTTCTAATGGATGTGAAAAACTGAAATTTCATAATATAAATTGAAAGTTAAGGCCAGTTTAAAATTAAAAATAGTCGCTATGGAATTTATATATATTTATATATTTTTTAAATATATATTTGGCCCATAAAAATAGCCATTTTGCAAACGCCTCCGTTTTCAACGAAACCACTTTTGTTGGATCTAGAATGTCAAATTATTGCTAGATTCCAATTTTTATAATTATTGGAATTAATATGTGAGCGTGGAAAAAGAAAACTTACTTTGATAGTTTCAGTCAATTTGGATCGACCAGAAAATGGCCATTTTTCAAACGGTCTCCAAATTCGACGAAATTAGTTTTGTTAGAACCATTTCATCGAAACATAGCAAGATTTATTTTTTGATAATTTTTGGAGTCACTATGTGGCCTCGGTAAATTAAAATGTACGTTTGAATTCAGTATACATTGATTTATATTTTAATTTAAAAAAAAACTGATCAAAACAGTCAAATTGACTTACGAAACATATCCCATTGTTTTCTGAATGGGGGTATTTGGCTAGGGACGATAGTCGTCGGGTTTGATTTGGAGCTAGGATGTAAAAACACTATTTTTGGAAAAATAAAATAAAATAAAAATTCTATAATACCCCAAAAATTAACAAAACCCTAATTTCCCTTAGGAGCTGCCACCACCCTCGATTCAATGTCCAGAATCATCCAAAATAGAATCACAAATCGTGGCCAAATTACTTCGAATTAAATCAAGATTCCAAAGTAAATATTGTAGAGAATTTCGCAGGCTTCGATCCTATCTGGGTTTGATCCTTTATCGAGGTGTATACGGTTCGAATTTGGGGCTGGAAGACCGCTGTTTCGTGGTAGTTTTAGGAGGCGACGGGGGCACCGAGTTCGTCAATGTCAGAGGGGGCTGCAACACTCTCGAAGGCGCGCATCATGGTCACCGTGGATTGGGGTCCGACAACCTCGATTGGGGTGCGACGGGGTGGACTATCGGTGATGATGGGTTCGTATTTGTCCAGGAATGCGGAACGAAGGTAAAAGGGAGATTAAGGATTGTAATTAATTTTAATTATATTTTAATTATTTCAAAATAACCAATGCAAATAATATAGTATCTTCTTTATACGAGCACGGAATTGGGCAAACTGAAGTGCATTCGGATCGTGACATAGAACACTACGCAATAGAACTAACCCAAATGAGAATGGAGCACTTTAGAATTTCAAGCAAATTTGGATGCGAACGGTATTAGAACAGAAATTTAGAAATAAACACTGGCGGAGTGGATCCCAATGTGAGAACTCCTCACTCTAAATATTTTACAGTCAATTATATACTAGGATGCAGACGGTGCTTAGCAGCACCCAACACTATTTATGGTACAAACCAAGGTTTTTTGTTTTAATTGAATCGACTGTATTGTGATAGTTGATTGTATTGTGTTGTATAAAATATTTGACCAATAAAAATACCATTTTTATTGTATAAACGAACGGTATAAAATATTCATGTATTGAAATGAACATTCATTTACAAATCGAACGATTTGTTTGTGTACACCGATTTAACTGACATTGATTAGGACGATAAATTTTACACATTGCCCAACTGTACAAATAAACTCTGTGTTTGTTGATTGAAACCCCACACGGGTATTCAGATGATATTTGACGTACACTAATCCTAATTGTTTAGTTGTATGTCAATTGGTAGATTGACAGACTGTTATAAGCGTCAATTATTTATAGTTGATGCTTATGCAGTTGTGTAATGCACTGTGGATGATGGATGATGGTTTATCATTGTTGTTATATACATGTGTTATATAGAAATCCATAGAAATAGAATCTATGGTAATTGATTGGGTTTCATTCCAGTTTGGCAATAACGAATATTTTCAATAACGAATATTTTCAAATAACGAATATTTTCAATGAGAATATTTTGAAATAATGAATATTTTAAAATAATATTCAGTAAAGGATTAAAATATGAATTTGATGTCCGATTTTGGATGGACACTAAAATATTGAAATGAATGAAGCCGTATTGATTAGAATGCGCGATTTTAACGTGAACGATATTTATATTGATTTTATTCATTTTTATAATGAATAGCGAAAAGGAAATAATTTCAAAACCAAATATTTTGAAAATACTATCATTTATATATAGTGAAATGGAATATTCAATTAAGATTTAAAATTGTATTGGAAATGGGAATCATTTTGAAAACGAATTTATAAAATATGTTTTGAACGTAATTATATATATATATATATTATACACATAAATAGCTTGAATAGAACGCGCCGCGCAGCGACCGTTCGCGAATTTTGAACATTGACTTTGAATGGACATTACGGAAAATTCGATCGTCGGATTCTCCAAAAATCAGAACCTTGGGTTCGTATCAAAAAGAGATTTCCAACGAATGCAAGAGATTTGAAATCTAATGGTTGGATTTGGAATTATGTCCAAATCAAATTTGGAAAAGGTTGCTATGGTTGCAGTTCGATGGCTAATATTGGAAATCGACTGTACGGGCCTTGATAAAGTATATCAATAATTTATGTAAAATCAAAATAAATGATTTGGGAAGAATTTGGATGAAAAATTCCATATTTGAAAAGATAAAAATATAATATTATCAAAATGAACAAGTTAATAACTAGAATGGAAAATCCAACGCGTTTTAAATAAATAAATTGGATTGAAAAGGTTTTAAAATAACCAGAATTTTTCTAATGAATATATTGGAATGGATTTGAATGGAAATAATCTTTGAAATATTTCGATATTGGATTCCGTGATTGTACAGATATTGTGGAGGAATTTGGAAGATATATATATATATCGTTATTCCAAACACGATATTTGTTGATTTCAGTATTTGATATTGAATATAAGCCGATATAATTTCTATCCAGAGCCTTGTATTTGATATCGAATTGGATTTTGAGTTTGTCGTGAACGGTGTCTTCATTAACACTGTCCTTGAACTCAGTTAACAAAAGAATAAATCTTTTAATTAAGATTTAGTGAAATTTTCCAGTTAATTAACATTTAATTGGAATTGAATAAAAGAATTGGATTTTGGGTTTGTCGTGAATGGTGTCTTAAATAACACTATTCTTAAACCCCATGTGAGAAGAATTAGAATTTCCAGTTAATTAACATTTAATTGGAACAAAATGGAATGTGAATGCGGTATATCGTGAACTGTGTTTAAACGACATTCTTTCTTTAACCTGATTAACAGTGAAATGTGATTTGGAATATAAATCTCTTATTAAGATTTATTGGAAATTTTCCAAAGTAAAAGTTTCCAATTAGTAAAATGAATTAGAATGGAATGGAATTCGATTTAGTAATAATCGAAGTGAGCTTCTGTGGAGGAAGGCCGTTACTATATATGGAATTTAAAAGGCTTTGTCGTTATTCCATTTATATTATTGGTTGGATATGGAAGTTTATATCGATTATATATATTGATCTGTTTCCATGGAAATTCCATAATTAATGGAATGTGATTTTGGGTTTATCGGGAACTGTGTTTTTAATGACATTGGTTCTTTAACCCAGTTAAAAGAGGAATTATTTCCTGGATTTGAATAAATATTAATATTGATTTTTGGAAAGATTAATACAAAGTGGAGTTTTGATGAATCTTTAATTAGATTGAAAAGAGAATTTAATAATTTAAATTATCAAATGTGGGAAATGATCGATAATGGAGTATCACCAGTTTTGCTCCAAGCGATAGTTAAATCTTTAAATAGATTTAAACGTGAAATGGTAATTAATTTTACCGATAACACTGTGGTGTTAGATATGGAGTATTACCAGTTTTGCTCCGTAGGATAAATAGGTTGGGATTGGGAAATATAATAAATAATTACTTTGGTAAGGTTCGCTTATCGACTAGTTTGGAAAACCTTAATTTGGTTTAAATTGTGAAAAGAATATTTGAATAAAAGCATATTCTGGATTGGAATGAGGTGTATGTTGTGTTTTTGTAGCACTTGTTTATAATATAGTCGGGTTATTCGGAAAGGCCGGGTTTATACCCATTCTGAATCATTATTCGATGATAAGTCAATGATGAAGACGGTGGTCGAAGACCAGAGTTCTTCACATCATTTGGATGATTACTGATGTCTTGATTGGGATGTACACCTGAGACAAGGTACTAAGTGGTGATCGTCCAGACGTACTTGGAGATCGTTGGATATGCAAGGGCCTCTCTCATGTATTGGACATATGTGACGAGGAATAAGGTGCCTCCAGTTTCGTTCAGACCCAGAACGAACTTGTAAATGGATTGTGTGTCTGACATTGGATTTTATTCTGTGTGATTGATTTCTGTTAAATATATATCTGTTTGGCGGTGGAAATTTATTCTCTTGCTTAACGCCCTTCTCTGAGATGTATGAGCATAAAGGTTATACATTGATAAACATCAGTCACATGGAGTGAATTGCATGTGTGGCATACCTAAGTGGCAAATGATCAATGCTTCTGTTGAAAAGCAGAGTCTTGTGGTTGATGATCAAAGCATAGCTTTAATATAGCACTGCTTTGTGTATAACGTTAATTCGTGAGCCTCACACCCCGGTGAGAACCAGAAACGGGATGAAGGAAGGTATGGAGGACGACGTGTTTCTTTCTAGCTAGAGGGGGTGTCAGCATTTTGCAAGCCCTGACATCTATATTATTTTTACCTATGTGGTAGTTGGAAAGCGAGGCGCCTCGGATATATCGGTTGCTACGGAGCTGATGGATATGTGTTGAATGGTGCTTCAAAGTTGTCCCACATCGGGAAATACTGAACTAAGATCCTGGATATAAACTAAGATGTTCCCATCACATAGCCAGTTGGTTTTGTGATAATAAGGGGATTAATAAAAACACCAACATGCTCTTCGATTTGTGATGCACTTTCTCTTCACCTTCAATTGTTGAAGCACTTTCTCTTCAACTCTTACTGAAATCCCGAGCTCTGATACCATGTTGGTGTTTTTATTAATCCCCTTATTATCACAAAACCAATTGGCTATGTGATGGGAACATCTTAGTTTATATCCAGGATCTTAGTTCGGGATTTCAGTAAGAGTTGAAGAAAAAGTGCTTCAACAATTGAAGGTGATGAGAAAGTGCATTACAAATCGAAGAGAAAGTGCTTCGATCTCAACAACTTTGAAGCAAGGGGGCGTGTTGAATGGTGCTTCAAAGTTGTCCCACATCGGGAAATACTGAACTAAGATCCTGGATATAAACTAAGATGTTCCCATCACATAGCCAATTGGTTTTGTGATAATAAGGGGATTAATAAAAAAACCAACAATATGGTCGACGTACTAACCAGACTTACGCCCCATAGGGTGAGGAAACGTGTGTTCAGAAATAACATTCCACACAGATATATATGTGTGGACAAGCCCTGCATTTTCCTAAGGATCTATGCGTTCTGATCCTGAGACATGGTAGGCTAGATTGTCTCGAAGCGGTAAGGACGATCCCTTGCCTTGGTTCACAAACGGAAATCCAACTTCAAATATGTGACAAATCGGTTTTAAATTGTACAACTAGTATTTCTCGGCATAATATATAGGTACCTATGTCGCCTATGATTGATACATTTATATTGAAGTTGATTTTGATACTATGTACTTATAGTATATCAAAAAGATTTTTTTTAAACGTACCAAGCATGTTTGGCTATTATAAGGGAAAACCCCTATCCTCCGGCTTGCGTTGCATTGTGTGATGGGACCTGGGTCTTATAATAGCTTCATTTTTCCAAAAAGCATTGCGCTGTTTGTTTTATGCACTGATATTCTTGGGAGAAAACCCATTTAGTATTATACGGCGTGGTCCCTTGATTTACTCTGATTTAAAGTAAAGTTTAAATAACTGTTTTAGTTCTCACACCAGTCACATGACTGACGTGGAGTTTATTGTTTCAACTTAGACTCTCGGTGCCCCTATTTTCCACATGGGCAGCTAGTAGTTTTAGTTTTGCAGATTTCTTATTTACAGGATCCCTGTTTACAGCTGATACTATCCTCGGAAAGCTCTGTATCCGTGTATTTATTTCAGTTGTGCTATTTATTGTTTCCCGCTGCTATCTAATGTATTTTAATCTCTGATATTTTTCTGATGTATATTATTTATTCATACTCTGTTATATTCTTGTACTCTGATGTAATTGTTATAATAGCAATGAAACGTTCTTCTGTTTGGCTTCTGATTTGTCTTGTTCTCAATGCAATCCGGGCTTTCCTTTATGGAGAAGTTTGTGTCGTCACAGTTGGTAACAGAGCTTTGGTTTACAGAGCTCGAGAACAAGGCACATTGGAACCAAATGAAAGAATTCATCAGAGATTGGATTAGTAATATCCAATAAGAATGACTCGTTAGAAATGGGATCAGTAGTATCCTATAATGAGTGGAAGAGTGTTATTTTCAAAATAAAAATGAAAACAATTTTAGTTTTGAAATTTAAATCCAATTATTCGTATTTGAATATTTTATTTTAAATTGATTTTGGACAATCGAGTATATGAAGATTTTGAATATGCGCCTTGCAAACATGTATACAAATCCTCAAATATACTGGATGGATATAGAATCACACTCTAATCGCCCGGGAATGATTCTGATGATGGGTACCCATCATCAGTGTTATGTTCGAGTTTCGAAAGTGGGATATCTATATATTTCCAATTGATTGGTGTAAGAACCAAAACTAGATAGGGTTTATTATTGTGAATTGGCATCAAAAATATGATTTCTGACTATGTACTAAAGTTATTTGCTTGAAATGTTAATCAACTAATTGATTGATGAATGTTGATTGTGTTGTGTGATTATTCATTTAACCAATATCTGAATGAATGGTAATTTAGCCAAATTGAATCAAATATTGAACTGTATTTAAAATTGTTTAGAATTGCATATATGTACATATATATACATTGAAAAGGTCATAGCAGGGAAGCTAAGAATAGGAATAAAATTGTATGCCCGAAAAATAGGTACATGTTTAGTAATTTATTGGGTTTGGATGATTTTATGAGCCGATTGGCTTTTTCTTTTTCTTTTTGAGAAGAGAGGGCCTGTGTGGCTATTTGGGGATTTCCCCGATGCTCCCCGTACAAAGGAGGTTATGGCGAAATTTTACGAAAATTTAAGGCATTAGCCAAATTCTTGAAGAATTGGGAAATTCTTAGAAACTGAAAAGTTGAAGAATGAAAGCCAGAATGAAAGCTGAGTTGGTTAGTTAAACAACTTTCAGCTCCGTTCCTTTTCGAGGACGAAAAGATTTCAAATGGGGGAGATTGTAACAATCCGGATTTTCAAAACCAATTCAAATTTTTTATTTTAGCAATCCTAATGAATTTTGAATATTTAAAATGATTTACTTTAAATAATAACGAAAAAAATTATTTGAATCGTAAATAGAAAGTATAATTTTAATTTAATTATATAACGAGCTTGAAATGGCGCGGTAGTTTGAAAATTCGGTTTTAAATTTCAATTGAATATATAGAATTCATTTTAAATAAAAATTGGGACGACCCAGAAATATTAAAATCTGTTTAAAAATATCTTTCTAACGGATGTGAAAAAATGAAATTTCATAATATAAATTGAAAATTATGGCCAGTTTAAAATTTAAAATAGTCGCTATGGAATTTATATATATTTATATATTTTTTAAATATATATTTGGCCCTTAAAAATAGCCATTTTGTAAACGACCTCCGTTTTCAACGAGACCATTTTTGTTGGATCTGGAATGTCAAATTATTGCTAAATTCCAATTTTCATAATTTTTGGGATTAATATGTGAGCGTGGAAAAAGAAAACGTGTTTTGATAGTTTTAATCAATTTGGATCGACCAGAAAATGGCCATTTTTCAAACGGTCTCCAAATTCGACAAAATTAGTTTTGTTAGGACCGTATCATCAAAACTTAGCTAGATTTATTTTTCGGGAATTTTTGGAGTCAGTATGTGGCCCCGGTAAATTAAAATGTACGTTTGAATTCAATATACATTGATTTAGATTTTAATTTTAAAAGAAAAATGATCAAATCAGTTGAATTTACTTACGAAACATATCCCATTGTGTCCGGAATTGGGGTATTTGGCTAGGTGAGGCAGTCGTCGGGTTTGATTTGGAACTAGGATGTAAAAACACTATTTTTGGAAAAATAAAATAAAATTTCTATAAATACACCCAAAATTAACAAAACCTTAATTTCCCTTAGGAGCCGCCGTCACCCTCGATTCAATGTCCAAAATCATTCGAAATTGAATCACAAATCACGGCCTAATTACTTCGAATTAAATCAAGATTCCAAAGTAAATATTGCAGAGAATTTCGCAAGCTTCAATCCTATCTGGGTTTGATCCTTTTCCGAGGTGTAGACGGTTCGAATTTAGGGTGGAAGACCACCGTTTTCGTGGCAGTTTTGGGAGGCGACGGGGGCTCCGAGTTCGTCAACGTCGGCGGGGGTAGAAGCGCTCTCGAAGGCATGCGTCGTAGTCACCATGGATTGGGGTACGGCAGCCTCGATTGGGGTGCACGGGGTGGACTATTGGTGATGATGGGTTCGTATTTGTCCAGGAATAAGGAACGAAGGTAAAAGGGAAATTAAGGATTTTAAATAATTTTAATTATTTTTAATTATTTCAAAATAACCAATGCAAATAATATAGTATCTTCTCCATACGAGCACAGAATTGGGCAAACTGAAGTGTGTTCGGATCGTGAAATTGAACACTACGCAATAGAAATGACCAGAATGAGAATGGAGCACTTTAGAATTTCAAGCAAATTTGAACGCAAACGGTATTAGAACAGAAATTCAGAAATAAACACTGGTGGAGTGGATCCCAATGTGAGAACTCCTTCTCACTCTAAATATTTTACGGTCAATTATATACTAGGATGCAGACGGTGCTTAGCAGCACCCGACACTATTTATTGTACAAACCAAGGTTATTTGTTTGAATTGAATGGACTGTATTGTGATAGTTGATCGTATTGTATTGTATAATATATTTGAACAATAAAAATACTATTTTTATTGTATAAACGAACGGTATAAAATATTCATGTGTTGAAATGAACATTCATTTACAAATCGAATGATTTGTTTGTGTACACCGATTTAACTAACATTGATTGGGTCGATAAATTTTACACATCGCCCAACTGCACAAATAAACTTTGTGTTTGTTGATTGAAGCCCCACATGGGTATTGGGATGATATTTGACGTACACTAGTCCCAATTGTTTAGTTGTATGTCAATCGGTAGATTGACAGACTGTTATAAGCGCCAATTATTTATAGTTGATGCTTATGCATTTGTGTAATGCACTCTAGATGATGGGTGATTGTTTATCATTGTTGTTATATACATGTGTTGTATGGAAATCCATAGAAATAGAATCTATGGTAATTGATTGGGTTTCATTCCATTTTGGCAATAATGAATATTTTTCAAATAACGAATATTTTGAAATAACGAATATTTTGAAATAATATTCAGTAAAGGATTAAAATATGAATTTGATGTCCGAATTTGGGTGGACACGAAAATATTGAAATGAATGAATTCGTATTGATTAGAATACACGATTTTAACGCGAACGACATTTATATCGATTCTATTAATTTTTATAATGAATATCAGAAAGGAAATAATTTCAAAACCAAATATTTTGAAAATATTATCATTTATATATAATGAAATGGAATATTCAATTTTGATTTAAAATTGAAATGGAAATGGGAATCATTTTGAAAACAAATTTATAAAATACGTTTTGAATGGAAATATATGTATATATGTATATATATATTATATATATATAGATAAATGGCTTGAATAGAACGCGCCGCGCAACAACCGTTCGCGAATTTCGACCGTTGACTTCGAATGGACATTACGGGAGATTCGACCGTCGGATTCTCCTAAAACCGGAACCGTTGGGTTCGTATCAAAAAGAGCTTTCCAATGAATATAAGATATTTGAAATCTAATGGTTGGATTTGGAATTATGTCCAAATCAAATTTGGAAAATGTCGCTAGGTTGCACTTCGATGGCCAATATTTGAAATCGACTGTACGGGCCTTGATAAAATTACTAAAAATATCAATAATTTGTGTAAAATCACAATAAATGATTTGGAAAGAATTTGGATAAAAATTCCATATTTGAAACGATAAAAATATATTTTTATCGAAATGAACTAGTTAATAACAAGAATGGAAAATCCAACAAGTTTTAAATAAATAAATTGGATTGAAAAGGTTTTAAAATAACCAGAATTTTTCCAATGAATATATTGGGATGGATTTGAATGGAAATAATCTTCGGAATATTTCGATAATGGATTCCGTGATTATATGGATAGTGTAGAGAAATTTGGTAGATATATATATATACATACATACATACATATATATATATTGTTATTCCAAACACGATATTTGTTGATTTCAGTATTTGATATTGAATATAAGCCAATATAATTTCTATACAGAGCCTTGTATTTGATAGCGAAATGGATTTTGAGTTTGTCGTGAACGGTGTCTTCACTAACACTGTCCTTGAACTCAGTAAAGGAAAGAATAAATCTTTTAATTAAGATTTAGTGAAATTTTCCAATTAATTAACATTTAATTGGAATTGAATAAAAGAATTGGATTTTGGGTTTGTCGTGAATGGTGTCTTAAAGAACAATGTTCTTAACCCCATGTGAGAAGACTTAGAATTTCCAGTTAATTAACATTTAATTGGAACAAAATGGAATGTGAATACGGTATATCGTGAACTGTGTTTTAAACGACATTCTTTCTTTAACCCGATTAACAATTAAATGTGATTTGGAATATAAATCTCTTATTAAGATTTATTGAAAATTTTCCAAAGTAAAAGTTTTCCAATTAGTAAAATAAATTAGAATGGAATGGAATTCGATTTTGTAATAATCGAAGTAAGCTTTTGTGGAGGAAGGTCGTTACTATATATGGAATTTAAAAGGCTTTGCCGTTATTCCATTTATATTATTAGTTAGATATGGAAGTTATATCGATTATATATATTGATCTGTTTCCGTGGAAATTCCAAAATTAATGGAATGTGATTTTGGGTTTATCGTGAACTGTGTTTTTATTGACATTTGTTCTTTAACCCAGGTAAAGACAGGAATCATTTCCTGGATTTGAATAATCATTAATATTGATTTTTGGAAAGATTAAAACTAAGTGGAGTTTTATTGAATCTTTAATTAGATTGAAAAGAGAATTTGATAATTTAAATTATCAAATGTGGGAAATGATCGATAATGGAGTATCACCAGTTTTGCTCCAAGCGATAGTTAAATCTTCAAATAGATTTGAACGTGAAATGGTAATTAATTTTACCGATAATACTGTGGTGTTAGATATGGAGTATTACCATTTTTGCTCCATGGGATAAATAGGTTGGGATTGGGAAATATAATAAATGATTACTTCGGTAAGGTTCGCTAATCCCGACTAGTTTGGAAAACCTTAATCTGGTTTAAATTGTGAAAAGAATATTTGAATAAAAGAATATTCTGGATTGGAATGAGGCGTATGTTGTGTTTTTGTAGCACTTGTTTATAATATACGCGGGTTATTCGGAAAGGCGGGGTTTATACCCATTTTGAATAACTAATTCGACGATAAGTCGACAATGAAGACGGTGGTTGAATACCGCAGTTCTTCACAACGTTTGGATGATTACTGATGTCTTGATTGGGTTGTACACCCGAGATAAGGTAATAAGTGGTGATCGTCCAGACGTACTTGGAGATTAATTGATATACAAGGACCTCTCTCCTTTATTGGACATATGGTACAAGGAATAAGGTGCCTCCAGTTTCGTTCATATCGAGAACGAACTTGTAAATGGACTGTGTGTCTAACATTGAATTTTATTCTGTGTGATTGATTTCTGTTAAATATATTTGTTTGGCGGCGGAGAATTTATTCTCTTGCTTAACGTCCTTCTCTGAGACGTATGAGCTTAGAGGTTATATATCGATAGACATCAGTCGCATGGAGTGAATTTCCTGTGTGGCATGCCTAAGTGGCAGATGATCAAGGCTTCTATTGAAAATCAGAGTCTTGTGGTTGATGATCAAAGCATAGCTTTAATATAGTGCCGCTTTGTGTATAGCGTTAATTCGTGAGCCTCACACCCCGGTGTGAACCAGAAATGGGATGAAGGACGGCAGGGAGGATGATACGTTTCTTTCTAGCTAGATTTGGTGTCAGCTTTTGCAAGCCCTGACATCTATATTATTTTTACCTATGTGGTAGATGGAAAGCGAGGCGCCTCAGATATATCGGTTACTACGGAGCCGATGGATATGGTCGATGTACTGACTAGACTTACGCCTCATAGGGTGAGGAAACGTGTGTTCAGGAATAATATTCCACACAGATATATATGTGTGGACCGACCCTGAATTTTCCTAAGGATGATGCGTTCTGATCTTGAGACATGGTAGGCTAGATTGTTTTGAAGCGGTAAGGACGATCCCTTGCCTTGGTTCACAGACGGAAATCCAACGTCCAATACGTGACAATTCGGTTTTAAATTGTACAACTAGTATTTGCCGGCATAATGTATGGGTGCCTATGTCGCCTATGATTGATACATTTATATTGAAGTTGATTTTGACAATATGCACTTATAGTATATCAAAAAGATTTTTTTAAACAAACCTAGCATTTTTGGCTATTATAAGGGAAAACCCTATCCTCCGGCATGTGTTGCATTGTGTGATGGGACCTGGGTCGTATAATAGCTTCATTTTTCCAAAAAGCATTGCGCTGTTTGTTTTATGCACTGGTATTCTTGGGAGAAAACCCGTTCCATATTATACGGTGTGGTCCCTTGATTTACTCTGATTTAAAGTAAAGTTTTAAATAACTGTTTTAATTCTCACACAAGTCACATGACTGACCTGGAGTTTATTGTTTCAACCTAAACTCTGGATGCCTCTATTTTCCACACGGGCAGCTAGTAGTTTTGGTTTTGTAGATTTCTCATTTACAGGATCCTGATTTACAGCTGGAACTATACTCGAAAAGCTCTGTATCCGTATATTTCTTTCAGTTGTGCTATGTATTATTTTCCACTGCTATCTAATGTATTTTAATCTCTGATATTTTTCTGATGTATATTATTTATTCATACTCTGTTATATTCTAGTACTCTGGTGTAACTGTTGTAATAGCAATGAAACGTTCTTCTGTTTGGCTTTTGATTTGTCGTGTTCTCAATTCAATCCGGGCTTTCCTTTACGGGGAAGTTTGGATCGTCACAGTAAGTCGAAAGACATTATTTAAAAATAATGGTTTTGAAAATAAATTAGATTTGATCAATCTAAAAGTGAAGATAAAACTATTTTATTTTGAGTTATTATGAATCGATATTCATATAGGGAAAACCGTTCCGTATTATACGCCGTGGTCCTATGAATTACCCTATTATTAAAATGAATTATAACTAACTTGAGTTCTTATACCAGTCCATGACTGACTCGTAGTTTGTTTTTCCCTTTCGAACTTGGGTGCCCATATTTCCACATGGGTAGCTTGGCAGTATCGTTTCTAGATATTTTCTTGAGAAGGATTCTGGATTGAAGCTAGAGTTGTGTCCGGAGCATTTGATAACCTTTCTATGAATATATTTATTTTTCATCTGCGTATTGTAATTTATTATTCTCTAATTTATTCTATACTCTTATGTAAATTTTTGTAATAACAATGAAGCATTCTTTTGTTATGATGTGTTGTATCCCATAACAGTTCAAGGATTTTTTTTCCTTTTGTATCAGACTTGTGTGGTTTATGGTCGATCGAAGGGTAGGGATTTTCGAGTCGTCACATTTGGATATCAGAGCTTTGGTTTCCAAAGCTTTGGGGCATGACTCATTAGAAAAAAGAGAAAGAACGTTTCAGATCTAGGATTAGTAATATCCTAGAGGAGAAAGTCATTAGAGATGGGGTTAGTAATTCCCTAGAACAAGTTAAGAGTATTACTTATACGAGAGAGTGTATCCATGATAAGAAACTGATTCTTAAAATCGGTTTTGAAAGATTTTATTTTGAATATAAAGGATTTTGAAAGGTTATATTATAGATATAGAAAATATTTCTTATGGTAAGTATAAAGGATTAGGGTTAGAAATTGGAATATCGACGATTTTGTACAGTCGATAAGTCATGAAACCTGATAGGTAAGAAAATATAATAATCAGGCAGTTACAAATACCTTGTGAATTAAGTTTCACAATTTTGACCAAAAGGTATTTGGTAAATAATTAGAAAGGTTTATCGAGATGGGATTATAAATAAATTTTCTTACGTTTTCTTTCTTTTTCGAGGACGAAATTTTTTAAATAAGAGTGATTGTAACGACCTAAACTTTTAGTCAATTTAAAATAATAATATAAATATGATTGAATGATTATATATATATGGTTTTAATTATAAAATATATCATTTGAATTTCAATTTAATTAAATATCAGATAAACAAAATATTCAGCTTTGGAAATACTTGTCGATATTGAAATATGATATATCAAGTAGCTAAATATTTTAATTTGTGACATTTGTATTTAAATTAAGTACTTAAGTCAAGATTACGTAAAACTAAAACAATTCCTAATCCAATTCTCAGTGGAATCTCATAGAAGCCTAATCTTGGAAGCCAATTCTTAGTGGCTTCTCTTAGAAGCCTAGTCATGTTTAGTGGCTTCTCTTGGAAGTCAATTTTTAGTGACTTCTCTTAGAAGCCAATTCTTAGGGGCTTCTCTAGGAAACTAATTCTTAGTTTCTTCTCTTGGAAGCCTAGTTATTTTCGTGGCTTCTCTAGGAATCCAATTCTTGGCGGCTTCTCTTGGAAGCCAAATCTGAGTGGCTTCTCAAAGAAGCTTCATTTCACCTATATATATTGGAGTTCATTTGCAAAGAAGTTATTTTTCTCTCCCCTCTCATTTCACTTCTCTTCCATTTTCTCTTTTCTTCTAAGGCTTCCAATAATGGCCTCCTTTCCCTTTAGTTTGGACAAACTCCTCTCTCCCCTTTAAAACTCCTTCACTTCTGTGACGCCCCGCCCCGCACCAGCCAGCATTTCCTCCGAAAGTGCGCTGTACACATGCCCGACTAGCACGGGACGGTCGTCAGAAGAAAGGAAAGAAGGGAACGAACTAATCAAGAACCTGTAGAATGTCTCACAGCACATGGAGTAAAATATAATAATAATTACATACTTGACATAAAACAGGTGAGACAGTGCATAAGCTAATAACTAAAATCAACATCAACATTAGAGCAGCGGAAATCCAAATATAGCTTATTACAGCTTTCCAAATTTACTGTCTCTAAACAAAAGAAAGCTAAAGTAGAAGATGCACCACTAATGCCCAAGCAGTGATCTTCAACAACACAGGGAGAATACTATATATATATATATATATATATATATATATATATATATTACGTGGAAGCCTCCTGCTCGTCTCCGGATCATCTACCCGTGCATCACCAGCTAACCTGTCTCTAGTCTGCTCGTGTGAGCACCCAGAGTAATAAGAGGAGACATAAAACTCTGGGTCAGACATAAAGCCTGGTATGAGCGATAAGCATCTAAACAGAACAATAACAGGTATACTAAACCATACCTGAACCTGGACCTGGAACCAAAGAGTTAGTACCACATACCGTACAGTACTCTAAGGTGTCATAATAAATAGTGTAAAGAATACGGGGGTGGGGTGTGCATGTCATAATGATAGCAAACAAATCATCCATAGCAACCATCCTCACATCTCTCACTCAGTGCGTAAAGCATACGATGTCCACCACTGTCAATCACTAGACCCATCGAAGTAGTGACGGAGTTCAACTTGTACAACTACTGCTACTACCAAGCTTACCACATGGAGTCATGACCAAATCTTTACAAATGATCCCACTTCATTGGTTTATAGCCCTTTAGTCGTACCTAGGTCATTTCAGCCTTGAATTCGTTCACGTTCTTCCCATACATAGTGATCCAAAGTCATAAACATCGACTGCCCCTTGGCACACGTATCGCAGCAAAGCCCAATCATGAAGTGAACTCATCGGTTCCCAACTGGATCCTGAGCTCTAACTTCCCATATTGGACTACCTTTGCATCTCGGGTTATTGGTCAATACTGGGTCGGGTCGGGTTCCTTTCAAGCCATCGGTTCGGGTCGGGTCCACTGCGTTGTGTTGATGCATGGTCTTCCTCTGATAGCGGTTCGGTTCAGGCCCACTCCATCGCGTCGGTTCGCGTCGGGTGTCCTCCTCCGGGTCGGGTGTCCCACCTCGGGTCGGGTCGGGTGCCATCTCCCTTCCAGTTCGTGCTTCCGCTCTGATCCGCTCCCTCGTTCTTCACGTGCTCCGATCAAATCCCTCCTTCTTCATCCGATCCGATCCCAATTCAATTAGCGTGGCCTTCCTTCTTGCCAGTTCTCCCAAGTGTCAAGTTCCGATCCGAGCCCTTCGTCCGTAAGTCGATCTGATCCCCAGCTTAACCAACATGGCCTTCCTTTTTGCCAAGCCTCTTTTGTGCCAGACTCCAGTTCGGGTCGGGTTCCTTGCCCAGGTCTCCTATCCGATCCGAGCCCATATCCGATCCGATCTGAAACCCTGCACAACTTTCTGCAACTTTTTCCAGCAACTTGTTTACTCCATTCGACGACGTTTTCGACAAATCTAACTATACTAATCAATCACAAATCATCCCAAACAGTCATAGCAACATAACAAACTAACCACAAACACTAAAACAATGAATTTACATGTCAAAATGGATCAAATATACCCAAAACCCCATATTTTCCCTTAAGCATGTTTAAGCAAAACTAATCATAGGGTTAACAAAACTTAATCAAATTAAACCAAATTTCTACCAGAGGCATAAAATATTATTTTCGAATTTATAGATATTTTTCCAGAATTTATTAGTGTGTAAATTCCCTAATCTTCACTAATTACCCTTAATTAACTGTAATTAGTGTCAAAACGATGCTAATCACTCACCTTGGCCACAAACGAAATTCTCAGAACTGAAACCTTGCTGATTTGGGCGAATGCTGATGTCTAACAGCAGCTCTAGCCTTGCTTTCGTGTTTCCTCTCCTTAATTTGATGTAGATTAAGCCAAAACTTGATTAGAAAGTGATTAGAAGGTGATTTGGGTGTTGGAGGTCATTGCTAGGGTTGCAAGAAAGAAAGTGGCGGCTGGGAAATGAGGATAAGATCGTTCTCTAACTGATTTCAGCCTCCTCCTTACCCTAATCCCGAAATCCCCCATTGTGCCTAGCTGTTAATCGCCCGGTTAAACCCAATTAAGCTGTTTTTCACAATCTGAAACTTGTTTCAACCATATCTCCCAAACGGTGAGTCCGTTTGGCTAATGTGACCACTCTACGGAATTGTGAACCATCATCCGAAGCCAATGGAAGTGGTTTCAGGTCAAAAATCCTTTCCAGTCAAAAGTTATGGACAAAACAGTGCCAACTAGGGGGTAAAATGGTCATTTAAAAATCGGGAAAAATCATGAACATGGGAAATGACCCCAATAGTCGTCTCCCAAAGTTACATGACCATAAGACTTCGTATGTGAAAGAAATAAATATTCAACGATCCTATGATGCGTAGAATACGGGTCGTTACACTCTCCCCCCTTAAGAAATTTCGTCCCCGAAATTCCTTAACCCAAGACATACAAAAGATCCTGCATGCCTAACAACCACATACAATAATCAAACATGCAAAACAAGCAAACAAGCTTACCCTAGCATGCGGAAAAACTAAATCGAAGTCAAAATCTTACGAGGCAAAGAGTTCTGGGTATGTCTTCCTAATGTTCTCCTCTGTCTCCCAAGTACAATCATTCTCGTCCTCGCTCCACTGAACCTTGACTAGCTTCACCGCCTTCCTTCGAAGTTGCTTCATGTCGTGCTCGACAATACGGGCCGGCTTGCGGTTCCCAACCACCTCGGGTTCTACTTCGAAGTCCTCTGACTGATCAGGTGAAATAGTCATATTTGGGTCGTGAACGAACTTCCTTAATTGGGAAACATGAAATGCATTGTGAACTCCCGCCATCTTCTCTGGTAAGCCAACTCTATATGCCAAATTCCCGACTATTTCAAGAACAGGGAATGGGCCAACAAATCTTGGTGCCAACTTACCTCTCCTGCCAAATCGTATTACGCTCTTCAACGGAGAAATCTTGACAAACACCAAGTCGCCAATGGAAAATTTTAAGTCTCTTCTCCTCTTATCAGCATAACTCTTCTACCTATCTTGGGCAGCCTTCATTCGTTGTTGAATGATCTTGATCTTATCTGAAGTTTCCCTCACCACATCTGGTCCAAGCATAAACTTCTCGCCAGTCTCTATCCAACATGATGGTGAGTTGCACGGTCTTCCGTACAAAGCTTCAAACGGAGCCATACCGATACTAGATTGGTAGCTATTATTATATGCAAACTCTACTAGATGCAAATGGTCATCCCATGATCCACCAAAATCCAGTATACATGCTCTCAAGAGATCTTCCAAAATACGATTTACCCTCTCCGTCTGACCATCGGTCTGAGGATGATATGCGGTACTGAGATGTAACTCTGACCCTAGAGCATCTTGTAAGCTCTTCCAAAACCCACTAGTTAACAACGGGTCTCGGTCACTCACAATGCTTTTAGGTACCCCATGAAATCTCACTACCCACTTCATATACAATTCTGCCAACTTGGCTGCTGTCCTGGTCGATTTGACTGGTATAAATCTTGCACTTTTAGTCAGTCGATCCACAATTACCCAAATGCTATCATGTCCCGATCTAGTCCTTGGTAAACCATCGATGAAATCCATCGAGACTTGCTCTCATTTCCATTAGGGAATTTCTAATGGTTGCAACAACCCACTAGGCTTCTTTTGCTCGGCTTTAACTAGCTGGCAATTCATGCATTTGGATATAAACCTCCCAATGTCTCTTTTCATCCCTTCCCAGTAGTAGGTCTGCTTCATATCTCGATACATCTTGTTACCACCGGGGTGTATAGTCAGTTTTGAGTGATGACATTCTCTAATCACTTCATCTCTCAATCCATTGACATTGGGTACAACAAGCTTTCCATTCTTTCTAAGCCATCCATCTCGATCAAACCCATACTTGTTCATCTCCTCATCGAAACCCATCTCTAACTTGGAGATGATTTCCAATAGGTTAGGATCGTCCCTCTGACTAGAGCCGATCCGTTCAATCAAAGTGGGTCTGATCGTCAAGCTTGCTAACATTTCTGGATCCAATTCGCACTTTGGTTTGAAATCATACCCAGCGATGTACTCCAGTTGCTTCCATTCTAGAAACATAGCCCCTAAACTGGCATGTCTCCTACTCAATGCATCAGCCACCGCATTGCCCTTTCCCGGTGTATATGCGATGTCAAAATCATAGGAAGTCAAGAATTCTAACCACCTTTGTTGCTGGAGATTTAGATCCTTCTGGGAGAAGAGATACTTCAACGACTTATGATCTGTGAACAACTCAAATCTTTCTCCCAAGAGATAGTGTCTCCACATCTTCAACGCGAACACGATTGCTGCCAATTCCAAATCATGGGTAGGGTATCTTTTCTCGTGCGGTTTCAATTGCCGACTTGCATAAGCAACAAACCTACTGCCTTGCATCAATACAGCACCCAGTCCAGTACCACAGGCATCCGTGTATACCGTCATCTCTTCATTCCCCTTAGGAATGACTAACACTTGTGCATGTCAACTTGTCTTTTAGACTCTTGAATGCATTCTCGCACCTTTCATCCCAGACAAAAGCTTGATTCTTCTTGGTCAACTGGGTCAATGGCGCTGCTATCTTGGAGAAACCTTGGATAAACTTACGATAATATCCAGCTAACCCCAAGAAACTTCTTACATCTGTTGCATTCTTGGGCGTAGGCCAATCCTATACCGTAGCCACCTTCGCCGGGTCCACGGCAATGCCATTCTATGAAACAACATGGCCCAAGAACCTCACTTCCCTCTTCCAGAAGAGACACTTAGAAAACTTTGCTTTCAATTGGTGTTTTCTCAACACCTCCATCACTATTCTTAAATGTTCCTTGTGTTCTTCCTCTGTCCTCGAGTAGACCAAAATATCATCAACGAATACAAGGACAAACTTATTCAACTGATCTCTGAATACCCTATTCATAAGATCCACAAAATATGGTGGGGCATTGGTCAGCCCGAATGGCATGACCAACCACTCATAAAATCCAGACGGCGTCCGAAATGTCCTTTTAGCTATACTCTGAGCTTCCACTCTAAGCTGATGAAAACCTGTCGCGAGATCCAACTAAGAAAATACTCTTGGGCCGCTCAACTGATCGAACAAATCATCTATCCGCGGTAGAGGATACTTGTTCTTCCTCGTCACTTTATTCAACTCGCGGTAGTCTACACACAAACGAAGGGAACCATCCGCATTGGTAGCAAACACAACTGGTGCTCCCCATTCAAAAACACTCCTTCTGATAAATCCCTTCTTCAAAAGATCGCTGACTTGCACCTCGAGCTCTCGCTGATCTCTTGGTGCCATACGACGAAGTGGCATCACTATAGGTCTGGCATCTTTTACCAAATCAATACGGAACTCAATCTCTCGGTGTGGTGGAAGCCCGACCACTTCTTCGAAAACATCCGGATACTGGCCAACCACGGGCATACCTGACAACTCACTATGCGGAATGTCGAGGGAGTTTAGAAAACTAGCCAATACCCCCTCACTGGTAGACCACCAAACACTATCCTCCGCCCATCATCCGCTCTAGCTGTCACCAAAAAGCCCTCACAGTCTACCACCACCCCGTATCTTCGGAGCCAATCTACTCCCAAAATAATGCCAAACCCAGTAAAGCCCAAAACAAAGCAATCACAAACAAACATGCGTCCATGACTCGATAAGACCACATTACGACAAATCATGCTAAGGCTAGTCGAACCACCAATCGGGTTCGTCACTACTAAAGGTCTATCGACAATCTCGGGCTCCAATCCCAACCTATCTACCAGGTCACTAGATATGAAAGAACTGGAAGCTCCGGTATCAAACAAAACTCTAACAGGAACATCATAAACAGAAAGCATACCTTGAATGACGACATTCTTTCCCTTCTCCGCCGCCGTTGGGGCATTCGACGAAGAAGGAATAGCATTAAGAGCGTAGGCTTTCACCATTTGCTTTTCCTTAGGAGGCTGTGGACACTTGTCCTTGTGATGTCCCAATTAGCCACAATTGAAGCACTTCCTATCCGCTGGCTTGGCCCGACAACTACTAGCATAATGGCCCTTCTTACCACAGCTGAAGCACTCAACATCTTGCTTATTCTTTTTCTTCTGGCCATCCTTAGTCTGATTCTGCTTTCTCTTATTCTAGGAACCACCCTTGCCTCCACCACTTGCTTGTGGCTTTGGCTCATCTACGGATGCAACCTCAGTCTTCGGCTTAGGATAGAGACTTTCTGATCTCAATGCTTTCCCCACAATCGATTCAAACGTCTCATCGATGTGGTTAATAAGCCTTTCCCCCAAGTACTGATCCAAACCAGTTATGAATTTCTCATTCTTCTTCTCGGTAGTGTCAATAAGAGATAACCCATATTTTGACAAAGTGTCGAATTTAGCAATATACTCCGAGACAGCTCTGCCATTCTGCTTGAGCTCCAAGAATTTCTTAAACAACACTGACTTCTGAATAGCTGGAATGAACTTCTCGCTAAAGCGAGCCTTAAACTGCTCCCAAGTAATCTGATCTTCGGGAGTAGCTACCTTTATAGCATTCCACCAATTCATTGCCCGCCCTTGCAGCTAACGGGACGCTAGCTTTCTCTTCATCGCATCCTCGATACCCAAATCCTCGAAGATACGTTCGCAACTATCCAACCAATCCTGAACATCCATGGCCGACTCCGTTCCATGAAACGGCTTCCCACCAAGACTAGTATAATCCTTATTCAGCTTGGCGAAGTCGACCCTCGGCGCCTGCACTATTGGACCACCACCATTTCCACCATTGGGAGCTGCCCTCTGTACATCCCTAAGCATCTCTCTCATGAGGTCAGTAAACATCGTCCTCATGTCAGTAGCATTCCCATTATTGGCCCCTCTACCGGTACC
>JASFAX010004551.1:0-39044 GCA_030737875.1 Allium sativum
AGGGTTGCCAGAAATTTCTAGGGTACTACCGAGGCGGATCATGAGCCTCACAACCCTATATACAAAAACCAAGAATGGCTTCAAAACAGGACAACCATTCCATGCCCAAAACCAACCCATATCCCCTGAAACCGAGAATATAAACATCCCACGAGAATTCTATACTCAAGATAGAAATTTCCAAATCCACTCAGACCACAAACGAACGGGCAGAACCCCCAATTGGATTTGAAACACATACGGGATCATCAACCAGACTAGTACTTAGGTGCAAAACTTTTCAACTAGATCGGATGAAATAAAACTATGCGATGTGCCAGAATCAAACAAAGTTCGAACAGAGAAAATCAGAAAATGTAAACAAGATTTTCAACAGAAACACTACCTCTATCATAAGCTGGAAGAACGGTGTTGAGGGGATGAACTCGCCCTCCAGATAGTCCTGCACACCGAGTCTGACCTTGCCCTTGTTTCCTCGGGCAATCCTTGCTGAAATGTCCAAACTCACCACAATGAAAGCATTCGCCCCGCATTCTCTTCTTCTTCCTACATTCCCTGGCTATATGTCCAACTTTACCACAGAAGTTGCATTTCATATTCTTGCCCCGTTTCCCGGAATTTACTCTCTTGCCTTGAGACTCATTCGCCTTGACCTCTTTCTTGTCATTGTTATCTTCTTCTTGAAGTAGGGCCATATTCACCAAACTCTCGAAAGTCGCCCCCAAGGGTATATGAGACATGGCCAAACCATGTAATGGCTCGTTTAATCCTAGAGCAAAGTGTAGGGCCTTCTTCTGTGCTGTATTAACCAAGTCTAAATCGACCCGAGCCAGTTGATTAAACTTATCTATGTATTCCCTAATAGTCATGTCCCCTTGCTTTAGTGATAAGAACCTCAGTCCAAACCTTCCTCTAAAGTCATCCCAAGTCTCAATTGGCCTAGTAGCGGTGGTGACTACCCACCAACGTGCAGCTTCTTCCTTTAGCAACCATACTGCCAATAAAACCTTCCTACGGTCACCTATATCAAAGGTGGCTAAAAGATCTTCGGTCTCTTTCAACTAATTCCTTGCCTCTACAAAAGTCTCTGTTCCACTAAAATTCTTGCCACCCATCATCTTAAAGCTCTTACAAGTTTCCGCAAAATCCGCTTGTGGAGGCTGAGGGAGAAGAGGAACATCAGCTACGGAAGGAGAAGGAGGAACAGCGGCCTTGACTGGAAAGACAACATTAGAGACACCCGGGACCGGTGCCGTGACTTCCAAGTATCGACGAAACCAATCGGGTATTGTTACCCCTTCGGGTAAGATGAGATTATCAGACATGCTGGAAATGAAAAGAAAAGAGTTCAAACGAGGGATCAAAGGATAGTGCTAATGGCTTTTGGGGAATAGCCTTTTAAAAATAACTAGACTTTTCTTTGGAAAATACTTAATACTTGGTTTTGAAAATAGTTTTTCAAAGAGTTTTTTAAAAACCTTTTTATCCCTTCTCGTAAACCATATGCTCTGATACCAAATGTAACACCCCACCTCCGCCAGTACCACTCTTGCAAGGGCACTGACTTTGGAGGGGCGTTTGAATCAGGTAAACAAGGTAAACATGCATAATGATATAGCAAGGCAGGACATGACATATATATATATATATATATATATATATATAAACAGAGTAAGTAGATAAAACAACGGAAGATTTTTAAACCATTTCAAAACACAAGTCTGGTACATCAAAATGTCAATTTCCCAAAATTACAAGTCTAGATAAATACATCATCTGATAAACTGAAAAATACATAAGTACTATCCCCAAATAAGAGTGATAAACCATAGCGGCTCAAGTCCAAAGCATACTTGAGCTATCCAAGGAAGCAGCTAAAACCCAAGCTAGGCTCCAGTATTCCCTCCCTGAGAACCTGGGGGGGGGGGGGGGGAAACGGAAGAAAAGAAGCGAAAGAAAACAGGTCAGTCAAAAAGACTGAGTAAGCCCTGCTACGATCAGTCTATAAACTAATAAAGTTAACAGCATGATGGAAACTGAGATGCTCATAGATAGCAACATACTGGCATGATAAATTAACTACAAGATAGATAGAGGTGTCATCGCATAAAACAAGGTTAAGTTTTGCACCACGGTGTACTAGCAAACCGACATAACAGGTATTGATCCCTTAGCCCAAACTTTGGCCCAATAACATGAAGTGACCTTAATATAAGGTCCAGCCCAACGGTCTAGTCGATCGGCTCCCCATAAACCTAATACGTCAAGTGTTTGTGTCCATACCGCCTACATATGGATGTAGTTTGACTGTGCTGGGTCCACCTTCGGGTGTATCAAGCCCTCGGGTGTCAACCCCGGACACTTAAGCAATAATGCACAGCCCAAACCTACTGGTATACGTGCCTCGAGTTTGTCCAACACCGGACTACGTGCACGTCCGTAGCCCGCCTGAACCCGCACCGCTGTACCACTCAGCCGTCGTTTTGGTCGCTTACATCAGTCCAGTAATCGTGCCCCGTCCTAGCCTAGCTTCTAGGGTTGTGAATGATACCAAACTGGGATTACTGTTAGAACAGACCACGTTGCTAGGGTTTTCTAAGAGGGTTAAGTGTGGTTTAACCCCTCACTAACCATGGATTAAATTAGTTAAGTGTAATCAACGGTTCACCACTTAACCCCATCTAATCCCTTGTATCCCCAAACTGGTTAAGTATTAGTGGACCCTGACTTAACCCTAATCATGAGGCATTAATTAACTTAATGCACCTTAACCTCTCACATTAGACCTTGTTGTGGTTACTAGTTAGGCCGGGCGGGTCCGGGTAGGTTTACACCACAATTTAGTCTAACCTCGGGTTTTGGCACCACATGACCAACTTCTCACATTGGGTCCTATTGTTTGTAGCCACTAGTTAAGCCGGTCGGTTCCGGGTATAATTACGCTACAAACTCAACCCAACCTCGAGTTGGCCACACTTATGTTTTCTAAGTGTCATGTCCACTTTATTTCAAAACATAGTTACAAGTCAACAAATGCTTGGGTAGACCTAACTTAATAGGTAAATTCCCAAGGGGTAGACCTAACTTAATAGGTAAATTCCCAATCTTATATTTCCATGTATTTTAAGTTTACCCAAACCCCCCCAACGTCGTTCCATTGCTTACATATTCGTAATAACGCATAAAGGATAGGAAGAGGGAACTTGGCACAACATACATGATAAACTTGCACAACCATCATGCATAACATGTTAGACTTGTACAACTTAGCATAGTGATCTTGCATATTACCATAAACATGCATAACATGGTTAAACTTGCATAACTTAGCATAGTGAACTTACATATTACCATAAACATGCATAACATGGTTAAACTTGCATAACTTAGCATAGTAAACTTGCATATTACCATAAACATGCATAACATGGTTAAACTTGCATAACTTAGCATAGTGAACTTGCATATTACCATAAACATGCATAACTTGTCAAACATGCACAACTTGTCATTTTGAACTTGTTAAACATGCATAACTTATCATACTTGCAAATCATGGCTTAGTAAACTTGCATAAACATGCATAACTCAATAAACTTGCAAATCATGGCTTAGCAAACTTGCATAAACATGCATAACTCAATAAACTTGCAAATCATGGCTTAGCAAACATGCATAAACATGCATAACTCAATAAACTTATAAATCATGGCTTAGCAAACTTGCATAAACATGCATAACTCAATTAACATACATAAATCCCAACTTGCATCACATATTAACTTTAGAGTTTCTAAAATGAAGGTAAGAGGGCTTACAAATATAAACAAGTCACAAATCCACCAAATAAGATGAAGAAGCCCTTTGAAAACCCAAAACAAAGCTTCAAATAAGAAAACCCTTTTGCAAAATCTCAAAAACACAAACTTAGCAAATCAAACTTGCAACTTAATGAAGTATGCAAGTTATTAAGCATTCATACAACATAGAAAAGGTTGTATGATCATCATATCTTCATAGGGATGATTCATGAAGAGATTGGAGGCTAGGGTTTTTAGGTGGAGGCCATTTGAGAATTCAATTTGACATAGTTTGGTTGCTAGAATGAATAATTGGGTTTTAGGGTAGGATTAGGGTTGTATTTATAGAAGATTAGAGTGTTTTTAGCCCTAGGATTAACCCTAGGTGAATTTTGGCCCGTCAGATTTCGGAATGCTCTAGAACCAGGCCACACAACCAAGCCCAAACCAAAATGGTGCACTAGGCAATACTGCCTGGCTACCCCCTGTCGACAGGGCTGTCGACAGGGCAGTCGACACCCTGGGGACCCTATCGACAGGCCTGTCGACATGGGGCCCCTGGCGGGAGTTTTCCCGCCTACGCCAGCTGTGCCCAAACCCTTGTTTTTAATTTAAATTTAAATCTGTTTTAATTATGGAAATTTCTGAAAACTTCCATGGGCCTTAACTGGGTCATACGGACTCCGATTTTCGAAAACTCGGACTCTATTTCGCGTATTTTTCCGAGACGAACGCAATGGCATAGCCCGTTTCCCTTGATTCAGATTTTAGAATTAAATTCTGCCTCGATTTACATTATTACAGGTTATTGAAAATACGGGTTGTTACAGATCCACTACCATACTAGTAATTAAGTGCAGAGATTCAACCACAGAACTAGATATGAACGAATGCGAATGCGCCAGAATCGAAAAGAGTTCTAACTGGTTGATTGGAAAGAGAAATCAAAACCTTCCATGGAAACTTTCCTACCTCTATCTGGTGCACTAGCCACGAGAGCATTCGCTTGCCCTCCAGAGGTTCCTGTCCTTTGACATTGCCCTTGCTTCCTTGGGCACTGCCCCAGAATAGTATCCAACCTCTCCATAAACGAAGCAAGCATTCTTCCTTTTCCTGTAGTCCTTAGCCAAGTGACCCTCTCGCCCACAACTATGGCACTTCCCCTTATCCTTAGCCTTACCATTTTTTTCTGCCCTTCTTCTGTTGTTGTTGCTGTCCTTTCTTGGGCCATACCTTTTCTCATCCTTGGGATGTGCTCCTTAGCCCTAACTTCCTTATACTCCTTTTTACCCACGTTTGTGTAACAAGCTAACAAGTCTTTCGAAAGTTGCCTCCATCGCACAAAAATCCTTATGAAGCTTGAGAAAATTAACCGCAGGTGAAACCACTGCGGCTACGGATGGAGGTTAGACACTTCATTGCCCTTCGACATGTGCTAAACATGCCTACGGCATAATGCCGGAATGGGGACACCTTTCAAGAAGAATCGGTTCCCCAAACAAAAAGGGAAAAAGGAATTAAGCGGAGAATCGAGAGATATTACATATGGCTTTAGGGAATATGTTTTTCAAAACAGGCTTTTCTTTTGAAAATGCTTTTCTTAAAACCTTTTTGAAAATAATTTTCAAAAACTTTATCCAATCTGGTAACCTTCAGCTCTGATACCAAATGTGACACCCCACGTCCGTTAGTTTCACTCACAAAGGGAATGCTTTAAGTTTCGTGAAGCGTTTTAGTAAACAGAACAGAAACATTACAAGACAGATATAATTTTTTTGCAGCGGAATAAAAACAACTTTTATTAATCATAAAGCATGGTTACACCATATGTATGAAAATACATAAACTCTGTTCATCATTAAAACTTCTATCTAGTACTTTAAATATCAGAGTACAATAATAAAGAAAACATAATCCCCAAATCACAAGCTGTAGTAGCAAACATAGAACCTTGAGCAATACATCTAGAAGCTCGAAGCAAGATGATAGCAGAATCCTGACTAAGCCTGAGAATTCACTCCCTTGAGAACCTTGGGGGGGGGGAACGGAAGAAAGAAGGAGAAACAAAAAGGGTTAGACAATAAGTCTGGCGAGTCCAGTTACTTTTAGCCAGTAAATAAATAAAAGTAAAGTGATAGGCATACAAAGTGGATAAGAGAGATCAATACATAAATGGCAGGCATAACAAGGTAAACAGGACAACGGGATACAATAGATAACGCTTCTTAATACTTTCCTTGCTCTGCACCAATACTAGTATAACAAATATGTAATAGGATTACCTGTTCCCCAATTGCTTAACAAAAACAGGATGATCCCAACAGACACATAATGGTAGTTTTAGGTGTACTCTAGTAACGAGTTTTAACCCAAACAGAACTGGTACCTAAACAGAAATAACGGGTGTTTGCCCAGACAAAAACACATGTACCCCACAGAAACAGACAGGACTAAATGTAACCTATTTACTACCCCCAATCGATCGGCTCCCTATTCCATAGATACTCTGTGCTGGCCCTACAGTAGGGTGTATCACTCTCTAAAGTGGCAACCCTTAATTTTTCGGATGTGCACAACCATATCTACTGATATCACAGCGTCTTATCTTCCCCAGCAGGCGGAGTCATGCACGCACATAACCCCGTTGGAATGCGCCATCAACACTGTCTCCATGTTTGGATCTCTTACAATCAGCTCAGTAAGCGTGCCCCACTCTGACCTAGTTCGGAGTACCCGTCTGATACCTATTTAAGGGTTACTAACTGAAATGGGTCCCACACAAGATGATGCAAGCTCTCCCCTTTGTCTTGCATCCCCACTACTAGGTTTTCCACTGGTTATGTTTACCTAACGATGTTTTTAATTACATAATCCCGACAGGTTAGGTTTGTGGGCCTATATACACAATTATTACCCACCAACCCAAGATGTACTTAACCCTCCTACTGATTCAAGTATGTTTATTTAACGGTTAAGTTTGTGGGCCTATATATATTAATATTACTCATCCACCCAAGATGTACTTAACCCTCCCACTGATCCAAGCATGTTTTACTTAACCATATCTTTAGTTCATATTCATACAATCCCTTATGGATTAGATTAGGTTAAGTAGTCTGATTCATTACCATGTCCATTTATGGTTTATAATGGGCTAGACCTCCCATATTAGGCCTACAACATATGGATGCTGGATAAGTCGGTCGGGTCCGGGCA
Organism: Allium sativum; assembly: GCA_030737875.1. Taxonomy (NCBI): domain Eukaryota; kingdom Viridiplantae; phylum Streptophyta; class Magnoliopsida; order Asparagales; family Amaryllidaceae; genus Allium; species Allium sativum. The sequence goes on from JASFAX010004551.1 coordinate 7,017, forward strand.
GTCTTATTCCAAGTTGGGCCTAACCTCGTGTTTTAGCCCGATTCGTATTCGCGTACTTATACCTCCCACATTAGGTTCAACATTAGTGGCTGCTGGATATGCCGGTCGGGTCCGGGCAGACTTCCACCACTAATGTAACCTAACCTCGTGTCATAAGTACAATTACAATTCCTAATTGTAATTAATAAACATTCCATTTTTAATTAATTAATCAATTAATTAAACCTTTCCCTTTTTGGGTGTCAATACATATTTTGCCCAATAATTTGGATTACATGCATATAAATGTTCATATTCAAATTATGCCATTTTTAATTAATTTACCAATTAATTAATCCTTTCCTTTTATAGGTGTCAATACCTATTTACCCAATAATTTGAATTACATATCAATTCATTTAATGATTACATGCCAATTATAAATCCCTTTTTTACATTTCCTTCACTAACATATTCACATGTATTTTGGCGGTATCCAGGCTAATAAGTAGTCTAGCCATAACAATGAAAAAGGGAATATGATAGAGGTTATAGTTTCAACATATATTGGCGTAAACATAGTAGTATGATAACAAAGTGAATGGACATGTAATTAACATAATATCATGGTTAACATACATATTGTTATGAACATGTAATCATCATAACGGGATCTAACATAAATATTGCTTTAGATCTACATAAAAATGTCTACATGCTGTAGATCTAATAGATTAAATTAGATCTAATCATAAATAAAGTTTTAGATCTACAGGTTTATAAATAGATCTACCCAAATCCACATCATAGAGGTTACAATTAAGATAGAGGTGTGGACCCAATCCTAATCAATTCAAGGTGGCATATGTTCATTGTTCACATAAATGATTTGATCTATCCAAATGAAACAAGAATAACATACTAGGACAATCACAATTGAATTGGATCTCGAGAGATAGATCTATCATAGCATAAGATATGATCATAAAATAGATCTAGCATAAAACATGATCATAAAGTGGATCTAGCATAAAACATGATCATAAAGTGGATCTAAATATGTCCAACTTACAACATATCTAAGTTGATTGCAACATGAAAGGTGATTTACATACAAAATTAGATCTAAGCAATGTTACAACTATCAAGATTAATAGATTTACATTTACCACAACATAGTTACAAATCAAGATCCATAAAGGCAACATCATAGTATAGCCACAATTACATCAGATCTAGAGAATTAGATCTATCATGATCTACATGGTATAAGATTTAATACTGGCATAGATTCATACTTTACAACATATCCAATTCATAGTCTTTCGCAATTTACTGTTATTTATTTAAACCTAAAAGTGACTAGAAACTCACAGCGTTAGGTTAAGGAAATTTAGAGAGAGAGAGAGATCTGAATTCTGAATAGCTAAACTGATTGTAGTAGACTTTGATTCTGTTTCAATTTGCAACCCGATAGCATATGGCCTCTATGATCTCCAATGGAGAAAATAAGAGAATAGGGGACCATATTTATAACCTAGAACCAATGAACCAGACCCAGAATCAAGTCCAGGTATGTAAAACGAATTCTGCCCAGATCTGTCCGGGGGGGTCGACACCCATGTCGACACCCCTATAGGGGGGTCGTCACCTATGTCGGCACCCCCTGGGGGGGGGGGGTCGACACCCACGAGCGGAAATTTTCCCGCTCAGCCCGCTTTGGCCCGATTTTGATTTTTGAATTGTTTTTTAATGTTCTGGAATTTATTTATATATATATATATATTTATCTTGTGCGTAAACAAACTTCGAACCCTCATAACTTTTTCATACGGTGTTCGTTTTACGCAAACCAAATGTCCATTCTGACCAGAATTTCGAGATGGACGCAATGGCATAGTCCATTCCCCCAATTTCCGAATGTTAAATTAATTATTGTTTAATTTATCCTCTTTTAATGTCGTTAAAATTTGGGGTGTTACATACATATTCAAAAAAAAAATACATAAACTTTTGTTTGAATAATATTTGCCCTTTTCTACGTTGCACATAAAAACATTAATATTTAATTGTTACAGATCTAAATACGTTTAAATGGTCCATTAATAATAGTGATCCATAACTATTCAAATCGTGCAATCAGATCAAATCTTGTCCTTTTTATACTACAACCAATTTATATCTAATTTACATTGAAATGGTCAATTCTAACCAAACAAAAGAATAACTACCAAATCATTCCTTATACCATACCAAAAAAATTTTAAACTCAAGATATTGATTGAAAAACTTCGCGACAAAATAAAGAAAGGAGATTTGGGGGTTTTTAATGTGATATTATCGTGAAAACCCAAATTCCTAGGCATATAGATTTGTAACACCCCACACTTTTCTGCACCCAAATTTTGACAAAAATAAATACTTCAACACATCAAAGCATGGAGCGTGTATATCTAGTACGTGCAGCAAACGAGCATGAGCATAATCAGAGAACGATAAAATAACTCACAGCAGAAACAAACTAGGATAAATTAGTATTAACTCAAGCAACTACCTTTTTCAAAGTAAGTCACTTTGCCAACACTGAGCACGAGAAAGAACGAGAACCGGAAGCTAAACTTAAACATCTCTGAGAACCCGACCTTTCCTATGAAACTTGGAGGTTGTAATGGGGGGGGGAGGGGTCAGAACAACAAGTTCTGGTGACTAAGAAATGTACAACACAGTCTACAACACAGATATATTCCGTTTGGCTCAACCCAAGCTTTGTACCTAACCAGGTTAGTGATTCTAGCCCAACCTAGTAAATGTTTATGCACGACTTTACTGTTTAGCCCAAAGTAGTATTCCCAATTAATATTACTGAGGTAGGACATTTACATGCATTTTTGTGAAGCCTTTGTACTAGAGTTTAACTGGTTAATTATATTGAGAGTAGGCCCTTAATTTCGAGGTTTCTATCTATATCCTTGTTCTTTATTATTTAATGCCTCACTATCAATGATATATATGGTGGATCCTCCCTGATCACTTAAGATCTTAGGCAGACCTATTAGTCATTAATTAACCCTCAATAATATATTAAATGTTAACATAAAACTAGGGGCCATTAGCTACGGGCCCTACTAGTTAAGGCTTTCATCATTCACGCATAAACCCTTACCCCGCATAAAGGAAGAGCAGGTATTCTATCGTTCGTCATACCTTCTAGCTGACCTTATTAGATAAACTCCTTAGTCACTTATTACTTCCCATAGGATAGGCGGGCAAATCTAACCCTTTTAATTTCCAGGTCTGAGTAGGCCAACACACACCTACCATTTAAGACCCCTATATTGAAAAACCTATGCCCAATTGGACTCTTTAACCCTAGTCTGTTAGCCTTTTAGGACCCAGGAAGCAGACTATACGCGAACGTTATACGCTATCCTCCATTTGTCTTTAACACCTTTCCCTTTTTGGGATAAAGTAGGCTACATTATTAAGTCATTCCTGTTTAATTCCGTTTTACAGAAATGTTATATGTACAACATTTTTTTGTATCATGGGTTTATATAATATTGTCTTACATTATTAACCTACTGAGTCCAACTATATTTTTAATTATAAGTTTTATTGACATAAATAAGGAAGATTATATTCCCTTTTCTCTCGGATATTTATTTAATTTCTTCCCTAATTTGGACTTAGTATTTAAACGACAATCAATATCCATTAATCCCCCCTTTTGACACTCATTTCTTTATATTTCCTATTTATTTCCCTTTATGACTCCAACGGTCATATTTTCCTATAGCAACTATTTATCAGTCACAAGTTATCAATTTGTTGTACCCCAACAACAATTACTATTCTTGTTTATCTATTTATTGACTGTTGTATATATGTATACATATTTTTACATACCAGGCCTCTCACATTAAGATGACTACCTGTGGATGCTGGGTATGCCGGTCGGTTCTGGGCAGACTTCTACCACAAGTGAACTTAACCTCGTGCCTTAGTATGATTATATTTATGCATTATACCTCTCACATTAAACTGACTACCTGTGTGTTGGATTTGCCGGTCGGTTCCGGGTAAGTTTCTACTACAGGTTGAGTTTAACCTCGTGCCTAAATGCAGTTATAATTTAAATTTCCTAACTGGGGTCCACAACAAATATCCTAATTTATTTTAGGAATTGTAACCATTTTCCTATTCGCATTTATTTTCCTAAATCAATATTGGTTACAATGGTTATCCCCTTATTTACAGTCTCACTTATGGCAATTAATTATATTTAGTTTCCATAAGTGGCCACCACAAATATATTAATTCAAAATGGATTATATTTACACGTAATTCCATAATTGAACCTTATCCAAACATTTAAACATTCCATACAATTTATATTTTACCGTTTTACGCTGATTTGGATGGATAATATATACGTATATATATATATATATATATTCATTTTTATGTTTTGGTGTGGTAAACGTAGTTATTAATATTTAATTATTATTTGTCAATACTTATTTTTAAATCAATGATTTGGTTTAATCAATTAACCAAACATTCCCTTTTTACATTCAACCTTGCCAAAAAGGTTTCAAGTCTCACAAGGACCGTTAGCCAAAATCACTATAAATCATGCATATTATGTGGAATTGACACATTTCCAAATAACAAAAAATATATGTACTATATTTTTATTTTGGAATAATCGATGCAAACTACATACAAAACATGTATTTATTTTTATATGTAACTTTGCACAACTTTTCCCTATTTAATTCTTTTTGTTATACTACTTGTGATTCTAAAATAATGCCTCTTTATTTAAAAAAAGAGGGAAAACAACATAATTTACATTTCTTGAGCCAAAAACCCAACAATATTGAATGTAAACAAGGTATATTGCTTTTTCTTAAAATACATAATACGCAAATTCATCTTTTTACCCAAATTTATATATTTCATATTTCAGCACTGAACTAAAGATCTGAAACATAACTACAACAAATTTATATTTAATGGGACCGATTTTCAGATCCACATTGCTACGTGGCATATACAACATATTTATAATTCATGACATAACTTGTAGGAATATGTGATAATTTATATAAAAATCCTACAATTCATGTTTATATATATAACAACTTTATCTTTTACCAATTTCAAACATATTCATAATCAGATCTGATGGTTATCACATTTTACAATTATTTAATTAACTAATCTGATAGGCATAAAACATAGATTGGATTAAAATGAAATAGACAAATTATTATATCTGTATTAGTAAAATTCCCACTCACCTTATAACTTCCAATTTCTGAATTTTGAACCTTTTTAGGCTTACAATCCCCAAATTCTTATAAATCTACAGTTTATCTAGTTAAGGGTAAGGGGAAAATTCTAGATCTGTAGAAATGTAAGAAAAAGGGAAAAGAGCGAAGAAATCTATCGTTGAGCACCCTCTTCCATTGAATCTATTTCTCTTCCCAATACCATATGAATTTGATTTGATTTGGTATATGTATGAATATATTTGATTTATAAATTAGGTTAGAAGAGGAAGAAAAATGGAAGAGCTCCGCTATCTTCATAGATTTGAGTGGAAAAGAATGAGGCACTACCCGTTTATTTGTAGGGTTGGAAATGGCCTAGAACCTTCAGATTAGTTTTAAATTATATATGTCCATCCGTTATAAAAATAAAATAAGACAATCCATCAAAACCTAGTTGTCATTGGGCAGTTTGATGCCTAGGCGATCGACCGCCTGGGCATCAAATTGCCTAGGCCGGCTAGGTTATATATGGTGAATTATTTATTAATTATTTGATTTGTTTTTTTTCCATCCCTTTTCATATTTTGTCCATAACATTTTCATACGAACTCTGTTCGCGAAACTCTAAACATGAAGTTGACCAGAATTCCGAGATGAACGCAACGGTTAAAGTTTCGTGGCCAAATTCCATCATTCGTAGAAATTCCTATTTTTGAAATTCTAATAATTAATTTATATCGCCAAAATTCCGGGTTGTTACATTCTTTCCTCCTTAAAAGGAATTTTGTCTCGAAATTTTGACGCCTATAATCCTATTCTACACAACCAATTTGTGTACATTCACTTTGCAACCATATGTACATGTGCATGGTGTACATAATGCAATTTCATCCAAAAACATGCAGGCAAGATGATTCTAATCGGATCCTCCTATATTGTTGCATTAAACTTTTGAAATACTTTTGAAAACGTGATGCATAATATCTTAAATGTACTGGCAGTACTCTATGGATGCAAACTATAAAAATTCTTTTTCATCCATAACCTTTACACAATTACTTATAAAAGTGTGAAGCAACCAATTTTTGCATCCAAACCCTACCATCCGAAATGTCATGCAATCTAATCATTTCATATTTAATTTCTCCTAAACTTGAAAAAGGAAATCAAAGCTAAGAATTTTAACATTTTTCCTGCTCACAACTTTTCCATTTCCCAGCCTAAAGTGGAATTTTCTCCTCAGTTACCCAAAATACTCCAAAATTTTCCAACAATAGACTGTAAAGGTGTAGCAGCCCAAATTTTTGGAAAGTGATCGTAACCTCTCATAAATTTTGATGTTTAAAATATAAATTAAAATTAAGATCTAACGTTAAAACAAATACTTATATTTAGATTTACATAGAATTTAGAATTTTATCTATCTTGAAACGTAATTCGAATATTTAACTTTGAATTCTTTTCGTAAATTTGTTTGATTATGAAGGTTTTGCTAAAAAATCATGATTCACAATGTTAAGGGAATTAGATATTTAATATTGAATTTTATTCAACTTGAAAAATATATGGTATAATTATTAAGAAATCGAAGAATATGTCGGAATATGGATTAAGACGTATTTACAAATTTAAAAGAGCTAAATTTATTGTTATATATAAACTTAATTTTTGGTAGTTTTAGTATATACTCGAAGAATTTGTTTTGTGTAATAGAATGTTATGTATTAAATTCAAATTCGTTGACAACTTTTAATTTTGTAAGACTTTCGTTATAGAAATTTGATCATTAACGGAAAAATGCAACATTGGTTGAATATTTGGTTCAACTATGTTCTTCTATTCAGTCCAACGATCAACATATGATGAAATCTTGTTCAAAATGTGGCATAAGGACTTAGAGATATTGTTTTGAAAGTTATTATCATTTGTCCTTGCCCCTCTGAATATTTTTTACACTTGTCTCTTGCCACTTGAGTTTTGTATACATATATTAAAACTGGTTCTGGATTGTTCGTGAAGGTGTCGTCGTTCTTTTTATTGTTCACGGTCCCCTTTTCTTCGGGAGATAGTTTTGGACTTCTTCATATTTAGGACCGTCAGTTATTCCCCAAAAATAAAATGGTCCCCCTTTCCAATTGAAACAAAAATAGCTGCTCTTCCCATCGCCTCGTCCCCTGGCTCCACCGCTCTCCTTCTCGCTTGAATCGAGCTTCGACTCCGCCTCGCCACTGAAAACACATCCGTCGTCTATCCCCGTCATAATTGCCACCAGAAACCGCTTGCACCCTCTCGGCTTCTTCCCAATGCCATATCGCCTCCGGAAACTGTGCGCCGCACCTTTGTCGTTGTGCTGCTAATAAAGCCCTCCATTCCCACGACTGGCCACCGAACCGTGTTTTTGCTTCACCATGCCTCGCTGATCGAACCAGTCCTCTCTGTTGTCTATCGCCAAACTGCTGCCTTCATCGTCAACTAAAAGGTGTTGTTGTTGTACTACATGTCAAGGTCTCCTAGTGTTATAATCTTTGAGTGTCGAATCTTGTCTCCTCCAATCAAGGTGAATTTCTAAGTTTACACAATCTAGTTTACAGCTTTTATTCGTACATTGGTTGGGATTTGTTTAAACTGAGTTACTGGAGCCTGAAAGTTTATTCCTGTTTTATAGCTGTATGACGTTATTTATTCGGATCCTTAAGATCTTAAATCTTTTCCAATCCATAATGGTTAATGTGTGGATTCGTATTTTTTTTTAGAATTTCGCTAATTAAACTCCTCGACATGCTTTTAAACTAGTACGAAGACTGAGCTAATGTTTCCTGTTAGTTGCTGTAGAGCAACCGTACACCAATAATGCTTCAAGATGAAGCATGATTTTATGGTATTTGTTGCCCTCTATACAATATCAGTGTGTTATATACAAATGGGTTGCAAGTCTGTTAGTGGCCAAAATATATTAAGTTTAACAATATTAGCCAATGTTTGAGTTTTGACAAACGTATTCACAGCACAATCCTTTACTGCTAATATTGCTTCTGTTTTTGTGGTACTGCATATGTACAGATTTAGAAAATGCATAAGCTAATATTCTGTAGATGTAATGTCTTAATGAAATAATATGCAATTTTTTATAAGTTCCATATATACAGCTTACGATTTTTTCCTAAGCTAATTAGATGTGCTTCTTTCCTACTTTTTTTAACTTTATCTACCCGTCCATTCTTAAGACCATTAATGAGTTGTCTTTCATTATAGCTCTGTTATAGTTCATTATAGTTTTGCTATATGTTTATCAGGTTTATGATCTACACTCCATTATTGTTCTGTAATATAATATATGATTTCTTTCCTTACATATATTTGGTTGGACTGGTCTGAGAACAAAATAAATCCAAATGCATTGGTTCATTTTGCATGCATTGATTCAATGCATTTATTTGCATGAATTGGTTGAAATTGTTTTACTGGCATGCATTCTTTCAATTCGTTTGTTTGCATTTAGTCCATCTATTGTTGCCTTAGTATAACAAGGTACCACACATGCATTGATTCAATGTCATTGCATGCATTAATTCAATGCATTTGTTTGCATGCATGGGTTCAATTCATTTAAAACTTTTGTTGCATGCCGCATGCATTTAATCCATTTGCAGGAGGACATGTGAAGTGATTTAATGTGTGTTAATCGGCCTTTTGGTATGGTTCCCAAAAGTACTCAGGACATGCTCAACTCAACCCATCGCATGGAGTCAGGGACAAGGAGGACATCTAGAAGCAAAGGAAATAGGTCAAAGATGGATCGCGCAAGCAAATGCCTCGCAATCCTAGCCGCGAACCTAAGCCTCGAGCCACCAAAACACCCTAACACACGTCCTTCGCACCTCCCCTAGGGCGACCTTAGTACCCCTCGAGGTGCAAATCTCGCACCCCTAAGAGGTGCGAAATTCGCACCTAGCAGGGCGCCAAATTCGCACCTAGTAGATCGCGAAATTCACACTCGACTACATACAAAATTCGCACCCAGTGAGGTGCGAAATTCGTACCTTGGGGTGCTAATTTCGTACCCTAGGGGGGGTGCAACATTCGTACCCCAAAGGGTATGAGTCTCGCGCCCAGTAGGGTGTGAAATTCGTATCCCACGAGATACGAATTTCGCACCCCACGAGGTGCGAAATACGCACCCTTGGACCGGGTGCAAAATTCTAGCATGTGTAGGCTGCTGGTGCAAAATTCCTGAGTGTGGTCCCTATTTTCACCTACTCCTACCTACTCTTACCAACTCTTACCTACTCCTACCTAACCCTTGTCCTATAATTACCCCGTGGCCTCATAATTCAAAGGGTTTGAATTTGTGAGCTCAAGACCTCTAGAGAGCTACTTTAATGGCAACTCCTATTTGAGGAAGAAGGAGGAAAAGTGCCTTTTTCCTAGTATATTAAGTATATGCTAATTATGACATCATATGTGATAATGATGACATCATGTATTAAAGTTGACATCATATAGCCTTAGAGATGACATCATATAGTTTTGAGATGAATGTAATGAGATGTCATGAGAGGGTCTTTACTTTGTAACCTTTTATGATCAATAATATTCCAACAATGCTTCAAAGTGGACGTAGGCCCCTCATGAGGCCGAACCACTATAAATTCCTCGTGTGATTTACTGCTTTCTTGTTCTTAGTTACACGACCAAATTAATTATTCTTAGTAATAGGAATCTTTGGTGTTTATGACATTTTTTGCCATCAACATTTGGTGCTTTCACAGAGAATTGAACTCAAGGTTTTGCGTCTTTGTCGCACATTATCATCTCGACTTCGACGAGCTTGAGGTTACTTTACTAATACCTGCCGCCGAGTCCGCTTACGATGGTTACTAAAGAACGCAATGATCGGCTCTTCAGCCGCAGCCGAGGCCGGGACCTCCTAACAACCTCAATCGGTGGACATCCCGGCCACTATCGAAAACACCCTCCTACTGTGGAACCCCAAGCGCCCGCAGCACAAGCTCAAATCCGTGCGCTTAATGAAAAGTATGAGAACATAATGGTCGAGCTAAATCAAGCATTAAGGAATAATATCGGCCTTATGCAACAACTTAAAGAAAGTTAGCGCCTTATCGCTTGACTTTAACTAACTTGGAACAACGCTCAACCCCAACCAACTATTTTGGAAACATCCTCTTCCGAGTCGAGGGGCCTACATCAAAGGAGGAGGTTTAGCCTCATCAACAACGTCGTTGCCTATGCCAATGCCCTCGCCAACGGCGACTGAACTACAGTCACATATAGAGAGGGGGCGCAATACTGGGATCGCTCTCGCTTGATTATCAATGATGTACTGGGTCCGACCAACCAGCCCCTTCCTTGACAAAATCCAACAGTCGCCTATCGAGACGATGGACCTACTATTCCAGCAGCCCGCGCTTTTCCAGAACATGATCCGCATTAGACTGCTCCGTACCAGGAGACGATTATAGATGTCGAGGACATGGAAGAGGACGATCTGGACTTCCATCATTGAAGACGTCCTCGCAACAGAACTCCGTAACCTCGCCAAAACCCATGGGTCTCAATGGCGGATCCCCATCCAATTTACCTCCCCGACATGGTCAGAAGGATCGTGAGGGAAATGCGAGGGAGTGTACATGACTCATGGAAGGCCATATTAGGCGTAATCCCTTCACAAGAAGGGTAAATGCGGCCAAGTGGCCGTGACACTTCAGCATGCCATAAATGCTGCTCTACAACGGTACCACCGATCCTTGTGCCTTCCTGAACCGATATAAATGGTAATGGACTCGAGCTGGGGCAATGATCCAGTCAAATGTAAGTGCTTCCTAGTCTTCCTATCGGGGAACGCTTTACTTTGGTTCTCTCGCCTCCCACTTGATTCCATCAATAACTTTGGCCAGCTAGTGACAGAACTAGTAAAGCAATTCATGATGCATATCCCGACTCTGAAAAATGCCCTTACTTTGTCCAATTTATACCAAGGACCCACCGAGTCGCTCAAAAGCTACCTCTCTTGGTTCAACATCACCCTCTCCGAGGTCGAGGATCTAGACCCTTGCACCATACTATTTCAGTTAGCCAAAGGTGTCCTTCCTACTTCCGAATTCGGGGCATGGATCGATCGGAAGCAGCCAAAACGCCTCGAAGCCTTCTATGAGAAGGCAGATCAGTACTTGTGCCAAGAGCAGGCAAGGCGGAACTGGCTCTCCGCCACAAGTCGTCCCAACGACCCCCAAGCGGACACCGCAAATAACAACCTTAGAGGGAGATAAGTTGGAGATCCCTTCGATCAGAACGAGGGGGTAGGTCCCTACAAGAAAAAACTAAATAACGGTAGGCCGAGTGTACGAAATAACGGTCAGGCCCCAGCGAAGCCAAGAAAACCTGGCCCTCATCGCGCCTTCGAGACCTACACCCCAATAAACGAGGACTTAGAGACAAGTTACTTGGAAACATGCAACACGTTGCCATGTAAGAAGCCGCAAGTCAGGGAATCAACTGACCGCGAGAAAAATACTGGGAGGTACTGTCGATATCACGACGTGTACATGCATGATACCAACGAATGCTGCCAGCTTAAGGACGCAATCGAGAAGCTTATCCGTGAGAAATGACTCGAGCAAAATGTCCAAGAACCCTTTCCTCCCGAAACAAATTCAAAGCCTCTGGCACCAGCACCTCAGGCGCCCGCCAAAACAGTTGCGGGTCCTTCTAACCCAAGGCATATGATCGTGATCAACACTATATGTGGCGGACCTTACCCCACACACGATAGCTTTCGAAAAATGGAAGAGTGTGTGAGTTCCATAAAACATGCTACTTATGAAGCTTGCTCCGCTCCCAACGAATCCGTCCCAGCCAAGCTCCAAAAAACCATATGGGATGACATTGTTTACTGTGAAAGTGATTCTATTGGGGTGGAAATCCCAACCACCGATCCACTAGTTATCATAGCTCAGATAGGTGCTGGTTCCGTCCGAAAGGTATTAATCGACTCGGGAAGCTCGGTTAACATCATTTTCAAAGCAGCTTACGACCAGACAAAGCTGGAAACAAATGAATTAAAGTCATGCCGTGCCACGATCAACAGCTTCAATGGGGCTTCTAGCTCCCCAGTGGGAATGATCGATTTACCTGTGGAACTGGGCAAGGGGGATCAGAGCCGGGTCTGAATCCTCACTTTCGTGGTTATAGACATCGATTCCCCCTACAACGCTTTTCTTGGGCACCCTTTTCTCATAGTATTTCAGGTCTGCATGTCGCCATGGTCCCTCCTAATGAAATTTCCTACAGAAAACGGGATTGGAACAGATAGAGGCAACCAAGCATGTGCCAAAGAATGTTATGCAATAGAATGGAAGAATGCGCACAATAAGGACAAGGAAAAAACCATGCCCATACCTTCTTGCACCGAGAATATCTCAGCATAGCAATCAGCGGCGTCTGGGCCTTGGCTCAGGCGCCACTGCCGTCTTTCCGATGATCTCGACCCACGAAAGGACGAAGAGCCCGAGTTTGAGAGGGCTACTCCAGTTGACCCTACGGTGGACATTCCGATTAATCCCGACGACCCATCAAGGGTGCTGAAAATAGTGTCGCAGCTCTATCCTGCAATAAAAGAGGATCTTGAGGATTTCTTGAGGGCAAATTTGGATGTGTTTGCATGGACTCACTCCGACATGAAAGACATCGATCCCGCTGTTGCTTGTCATTTTCTAAGCATCGATCCCATAATGCCTCTAATAAAGCAGAAGCACCGCTTCTTAGGACCCGAAAGGTCCATAGCACTCGAGGACGAGGTAGACCGTCTATTCAACAACAACTTTAAGCCGATTACCCCAAATGGGTTTCCAATCTGGTCCTGGTTAAAAAAGCCAACGGTAAATAACGAACGTGCGTCGACTTCTCCAATTTAAACAAGGCATGTCCCAAGGACAGCTTCCCGCTCCCGAAGATCGACTGACTTGTTGGCTCAATCACCGGATACCAGCTACTATCTTCCATGGACGCCTACTCAGGCTACAACCAAATCCCGATGAATCTTCATGACCAGGCTCACACCTCTTTCATAATAGACCTTGAACTTTACTGCTATTGCTTCATGCCCTTTCGCCTTATGAATGCTAGAACCATTTATTAGCGAATGGTTAATCGGCTCTTTAAAAACCGAATGGGAAATCCATGGAGATATACGTGGACGACATGTTGGTCAAATCAAAAGAGTCCAGCAACCACGTCCACGACCTCTCTGAAATGTTCGATATCCTTCGTCGGTACGACATGAAACTCAATCCTTTGAAATTCTCCTTTGGAGTCGCTTCAGGAAAATTCTTGGGTTTCATCGTCAATTCCTGAGGAATCGAAGCCAACCCGAAAAATCCAAGCTATTCGGGACATCCAAATCCCCAAGAACATCAAGGATGTCCAAAGTTTAAACACAAAGGTCGCCGGTTTAAGTCAATTTATCTCTAAAGCCACCGATAAGTGCCTTCGATTTACTTCGAAAGGGAAAACGCAACTTCGAGTGGACCCAAGAATGTGTCTCCGCATTCAAGGACCTTCTGAATCACTTAGAGCGACCACCTATCTTATCTAAGTCTGTGGATCATGAGGACTTATATGTTTATTTTGCTGTTTCTATGCAGGCAATCAGCTCGGCACTCGTATGCATTGAGAAGTGCATCCAATGACCCGTCTACTACATAAGCAAACGATTGACGAGAAGAAAAGAACTACCCGAAGTTGGAAAAGTTGGTGTTCTGCCTATTGATTTCTTCTCGGAAGCTTCGACCATACTTCCAGTCTCATCCCACAAAGGTGTTCACTGACCAACCAATACAGCTGGTCCTACAACGACCCGAAGCATCTGGACGCTATTAAAGTAGAGTATGGAACTAAGCCAATATGAGATAACCTTTATCCCCTGCCGGGCCAACCTCGGACAGGCCCTCGCTGACTTCATTGTGGAATTCACTGCTCCCGAAGAGACTCCTGCAGAGAACATTGAAGCTCCCGATGTTGAATGGAAATTGTTCATGGACGACTCCTCCAACAGCAAATGCTCCAGAGCCGGAGTTGTGCTCATCACTCCCGAGGTACGCCCGATATACTATGCACTAAAACTAAATTTCCTTACTGCCAACAATGATGCGGAGTATGAGGCCTTGATTGTCGGACCCAGAATCGCGATTGAGATCAAACTAAAGACCGTCCAAATTTTCTCTGATTCACAACTCATCGTTCGTCATGTGCAAGGAGAATACCAAGCAAAGGAGGGACGTTTCGCCCTATTTTGACCCGGGTTCAGGAACTACTCACTCACTTTGACCAATTCGTCATCTCACACATTCCTCGAGAACAGAATGAAAAAGTGGATTCACTAGCCAAGCTAGCAAGCTCTCAGGACTCGCAGCTCTTGGGTTTCGGCCCCGACGAAGTGCTCAACTCCCCAAGTACTAAGCGAATACCAACTGAGGCAGCCATGAACGCCGAATCCGAACCTGAATCCTGGATGACGCCGATTAAGAAGTACCTACAACATGAGATCCTCCCATGATGCTACAAGGAAAGGTGACCGCTTACCCATCAATAAACTCGCTACCTTCTTATGGATGGGGTGCTCTACCGTATAGGCTTCTAGGTCCCAATGCTCAGATGCGTAGCCCATGACGTTGCCACCCGAGTGCTCACTGATGTACATAAGGGAGAATGCATTGACCATACTGGAGGACAAACCCTAGCCAGAAAAATCCTTAGACACGGTTTACTATTGGCCCACGCTCGATCAATATTCCACAGACTACACTCACAAGTGTGACAAGTGCTAGCGCTTCTCAAAGATCCCAAGGTCCCCGCCTACAGAATTGACACAAATGATCAGGCCATGGCCATTCGCCATGTGGGGAATCAACATCATTGGAACTCTTCCAATGGCCAGAGGGGGCACCATATGCTGTCGTCGCAGTTGATTATTTTAGCAAATGGGCAGAGGCTAAAGCTCTTTCCATGATCACCACCAAGAAGATGATCAACTTCGTTGTGCGCAACATCATCACTCGATATGGGGTCCCACAAGCTATCATTTCTGATAACTACATTCATTTCGAGAGCACCGAATTCAAAGCCTTCTGTCAGTGCCACAGCATCGAAAAAAGGTTCTCGGCAGTGGCTCATTCCCAAGCCGACGGGCAGGTTGAGGCGGTTAATAAGGTCATCAAGTCCATCATCAAGAAACGTCTGGAAAAGGCTAGGGGCATGTGGGCGGAAGAACTTCCTATAGCCCTACGGGCCTACCGAACCACCCATAAGACGACAACCAAACACACTCCTTTCGCTCTCGCCTATGGATCTGAAGCTGTTATCACCATCGAGCTCTAGCTTCAATCTCATTGTGTGACTTATTTCGATCCAAAGACAAACCAGGATTTACTTTTGGGATCACTCGACTTGCTAGAATAAAAGAGGAACAAAGACGACCTCCAAGCCACCGCCATACGGCAATAAGTAGCCCGATACATCAATTCTAGGGTCCAGCGTAGGGACCACAACGTCGGCAACCTCATCTTGAAATGGGTCTTTCCTCCACCAACCGGCCTCGCCCCTCATTGGGAAGGCCCGTACTCCATACAATGGAAGCTCAGCAATGGATCTTTCAAACTCACAACCGTGGACGGAGCTGAACTCCCAAGGGCATGGAATAGCGAACATCTCTGCCGCTACTTAACTTAGTTCACAGTTGTTTATGCTTTCCAACAATGTTTTGTTTTCTAGTAATTCAAGGCATTGTAAAGGCTATTACTGCCAAAGTTATTAGTAGAAATGATGTTCAGATTCCTATCTCCTTTGTGTTTATTCCACGCATGGCATGTTTGATTAGTCCTAGCAACCAGCTGACATATAATCCGTCAATCGCCATATCAGCCCCCGAGCATGGGAGCTGGTACCGCCACATCGAGTCCAAACAGCACTAGCTACGACCATCACCCGAGCACGGGAGCCGACAATGCTACTCGAGTCACCGGCCCGTGGCGTGACCGAGTATAAATAACCACGAACCCCAACCTTGGCCCCGTGCTGAGACCAAGGATAAATCATTCCGCGCCTAAGTCCCAAGCGACTTAGGGCCATCCAACGGCCAATTAGGAGTAATGTAAATTTCTCCCCCGGTTACGGGTGCTCGTCGAATCTTGGCGCAGCACCAAGACCGACCTAAAATCATTTCTTCCCCAAAGCTCTCAAGGCTAAGGGGTAGCCCATGGCCACGATCGGACCCTACGGGCTGATGATCCAGGCTTCTCTTCTCAGGCGAATAAACGACGCCTGCGGCTCGCGACAACCCGATGAACGACAGGAGTGCCACCCACTAGGCGGACTGTAAATTGTGATGCTCTACACCTTTGCTATACTTGGGATCAACCCCGGGCAACCCAAAATAACAGGCACCCAGCCTGGTTTCGCAAACTACGGGTTTCTGAACTGAGGGAGACATACTGAAACCAGCGCTCTATCTTGCCCCTTTGGAATAATTCACCTAGAGCGCGCCCCCAATCACTTTTGTGTTAAGTGTAACGATAAGTATGCTTATGCAAGTGCAGGACGCTTGAAAACATAAGAACAACATCCGAACAGTTGACATAAACTGCGATCTTTACTAATTCATATTCAACTTCCACACACATACACATTTAACATACTACATGTATAATACTTTTCTTTCTAATGACAGGGTGTACATGAAAACCACACCATGTCTTGAAAAACCAAAAGTGAGGGCCGTACTCGCATAAACTATCGGCCTGCACTACCAAAATAAACAGTAACTTCTACTTAAGTTGCTAACGCTAATCGTGTCTTTTCTCCTTGTGCTTGTGTTTGTGATTTTTTGCAGATTCGGCACTCAACGGTTCTTCCCCTACGCCAGTCCTCTTCCCATCTGACCTGCTCCTTCCTCCTCGGCCCTCCGGAGGAGTAATTGACTCACAATAAACTGAATGGCATCTCTCATTCTCCCCATCACCACTAGAGATCTCAGTGATATCAACGAGAATGGTATGCGGCGCGGGCACGGGGGCACTTCTGGAAGCGAGGCCTGCCACACCATCACTCTTCTTCGGGATCGCCTTGCCTTCCCTCTCAGCTTTCTCCTTGGCCTCCTTAATAGCCCATTGTGCAACATGCTTTTGGGACTTATGCATCGTGACATCACCGACCTCTATCTTCTCAAGGGTCTCGGTGGCCCTCTGCTCGGCTTCCTCTTCCTCCCTTTTCATTCAGGCCTCGTCAGCAACCCTTTTCTTCTCCGTCTCCTCATTGGCCATCCTCTGCGCGACCATCTCAGCAGCTCTTGCCTCAGCATCCTGTTTGGTCTTTATTAGGACCTTCTGCCTGGCAGTATTGTCGTGCCTCTGCTTCTCTTCCACCTCATCGCACTTTGCTATGATCCGAACTTTTAACCCTCTACTAAGTCATGCCTCGAAGGAACATCAACCTCCACGAGGCCTCGTGCAGTAGCACTTTGTCCATCGACCACCTCTCCTTCCTCGGTAAGGCTTTCATACATGCTGGGAGTTATCCTTATGCCCAAGAAGGTATCAAGCTGATTGCCGCCTCCAAATTGCATTTCCGCATCCCCTGGTCCAGATTCAATCATTTGTGGGATCACGGGGACAGGCGCCGAAATCATGGACAGTCCAGGAATGGCTGCACAGTAAAAACACAACCTTTTAGTCTACAAATTCGGTAATTACGTCATCCTTGGGAATGCATGGCAATGAAATTTACCTTCAGCCAGGGATGGTGTAGAAAGGACAAGAGGGGTACTTGTGGTGGCAAGTAACGTGAATCTGGTCTCTCCTAGCCCTGCGTGCTCAGGGTCGTACTCAGTTGAAATCCGAGTTGAAGTTGTGGTATCACTCGCCATAACCGATTCACGGGCCAGTGGCCGATAGGAGCTTCCCTATGCAAATGTCTCCGCATCTACCGCACTCTCGGTCAGGATAGACTTCCCCTTTTCAGCGGCGAGCCTCACAGCTTCTCCCTTTCGGCATCCTCTAGCAACAGTCTTTTTCCTTCCTCCAACTTTTCGCGCTCCTCCTCGGTCAGGAGATCAGTTGTGAGTTGACGTTCATTCAAAGCACTCACATCCACTTGGCGCAGATAAGCTTCATATGGGACCAACCTCTCCCAAGTCCGAGCCAGTTCTCAGGAATAATCATCCACCCCCACGAGAGTCCGCAGAACCTCAGAACATTAACATACATATTTCGGATATCTTCCTCCAAAGATGATTAGACCCGGAATTTTGTATCCTCCAGCTGCTCTCTTAGTTGTTCCACCTCTCTCAGATGGGCCGCTCTCATTCCACCCATCGTGTCCAACACATCTCGATTACTGGCCTCCGTGTCCTCCTTGGCCTTTTTCATCTCCTCAAGCTGTCTCTTCAGGCTATCATTCTCCGCTTTCAAAGCATTATTATCATTATGTAGCTCGGTGACACTCGCATTATCTTTCTCTAAGTCAGCACACGCTTACACCATCTCAGCCTTTTCCTTCTTTAGGATTGTGTTTTCGGTGGTTGAATCAGCTACATTTTCCCTAAAAACAGAGCGGTGGTGATCGGCCTCCCTCCTAGGTGCCTTATACCCTTGCCTCATCTCAGCTAAAACAGAGAGATCCACGAGTTAGTATTTAAAGACACAGGGGCAAGTGATGGAAATTTCTCAATATAAAAAAGGCAGGCTCACCTATTTCTGTGTTCAAGTTGCAGACAGTGGTACGCTGTGCATCAGTGGCCAGTCTCTTATTGGTGAGCTCCAGGTTCTTCCTCTTGATCAACTCCGATAGAAGAAAAGAATAGGCGGTAAGCTCATCAGCTTTTTAACACCCCATATTTTTCTATGACTATTAATAGACAAATTAAAAGAATACTTAATTTTAAAAGTGATAATTAAGTAAAACAGACTATACCACTGCGTTCGTCTCAAAATTTTGGTCAAGATGGACCCATAGTTTGCATTAAATGGATAATGTATGAGAAAGTTATAGACCTTGGAAGTTTGTATACATATAAGGGAAATATATGTATATATATAAATTAATAAAATAAAAATCAACCTAAAATTCAAGAAAATATTCAAAACAGCGGAAGCGGGAAGACAAAACGCCAAACCGACCTATTTTATGGGTCGACTCGAGTCCCGCTGGGTCGACCCTAGGGTCAACTCAGGGTGTTTGGAATCGACCCCGTCGGCCTAGAATGGTCTGTGATGAAATTTTGTGTTTTAGGGCTTATGTGTCGCACTGTGATTGGCTGGGTGACATGTCTCTTTGGTTTAGATGACTCTGATGACTCCTATGCTAATCTAAAGGCCATGGTTTGCCTAACACACCTATAAATACATATCCAAACCTAAACCCTAATTCTATTATTCGCTCTCATGGCTCCTCCATGCCGCCAAACTCTCATCTAAACCTAGCCGCCACTAAAACCTAAATCAAATCAAAAAGTTCTTTATCAACCTAGAGGATTATTCAATATCAAGTTAGAGTTCTTCAACAACAACAAGCGATTAAATTATCTTTTCTAATCCAAATGTTGTAAGTTCAGTTATTTTTAGATTTGAACACCTAAATCTAGTCTTGACATGTAATAAGATGAAATTGGCACTATGCCTGATTCTAAGTTGTTCTTTTGCTTCTATTCTTATTCTCATGATGCTATTATCATCAGTTTATCTTGTTGTACATCAGTTTTTCATGTTCATTATGATGTTCTTATCAAGTCTTAGCCTTGATGCTTGTGATGATATTTTCATGCCTATTTTATCTTTGTTCGTATTTTATACAACTTCTATATCCCCTTATTTATTTTCTTTTATTGAACCTGGGTTAACTTCGAACCTAAGTTGACATCGCAAAATACGAACGTTTGGAATACGGGGAACACTGGGTATTGCCTATTTGGGTGAATTTATGGGCATAACATGTTTGGTGGAATTATTGGGCGTAATTTGTGATGGATATGGGGTATTATTATTATAATTGCAAGTTTGGGTAAATTGGCACGTAAATCAATATTTGGGCATATGTAAATTGGCATGTAATTCAATATTTGGGTATATGTAAATTGGCACGTAAATCAATATTTGGGCATATGTAAATTGGCATGTAAATCAATAATTGGGCATATGTAAATTGGCATGTAAATCAATAATTGGGCATATGATAGTTGGCATTTAAAAATTGGGATTTGGACATAACTGGCAAGTATATAATTTGATTAAATCTAATAGCTGCCTAAGACACGAGGATAGATTTGAGTTGTGGTATAAGGCTGCCCGGAACCGCCCGGGCCATCCAGCAACTGCAACGACAACAATCTAATGTATGAGGTCAAAGGCGAAGATTAGATGGGTAATAATGCCTAACACGAGGTTAGAATGAGTTTGTGGTGTAAGACTGCCCGGAACCGCCCGACACATCCAGCAACCGCAAACAACAAGTCTAATGTGAGAGGTTAGCGCATTGAATGCTTGAACCCGAGGTTGGAATGGGTTTGCGGTGTAAGACTGCCCGGAACCGCCCGACACAATCCAGCTACCGCAAATAAGTCTAATGTGAGAGGTTGATGCATTAATAAATAATTAATGCTAAACAAACATGTTAAACATGGTAGGGTTAAGTCAACATGCAACACTTAACCAATATGACATGACAAGTGGGTGGGTTAAGTAACTCGACTGGATTAATGACACTTAACCAATATAACATGATGAATGGGTGGGTTAAGTAAACTTGAATTGATTGATTAATAACACTTAACCAATATTGGGTTATACGAATAGACCCTAGGAAAACCCTAGTAGCGGGACACTTTTCAGCAGTAACACACATTAGGTATCAACGGGACCCTAAGCTAGGCAGGGTGGGGCACGATTACTGGGCTGATTATAAGCGGTCAAAAAAGCGGCAAGTGGTACGGCAGTGCAGGTTCCAACGGCTTACGGGCGTGCACGTGATTCCGGCATGGGAAAATTTAGACACTGAGTACCAAGTAGGTATAAAGCTGTGCACTCTAGAACTGTATTGGGTTGCCACCCTAGGAAATGATACACCTTATGGTGGGACCAGCACAGGTATCTACAAGTAGGGGCCAGGTTGATACAAACACATGCAGAACGTTATGAGTAGGAGCCGATCAATTAAGACAGGTACGGTGGGGACAGATAAACTGTCAATATGAGGTGGGACCCTCATCATGAGATATGTACCTATAAAACTATCATGTGGGAAATGGGGATCACTTATCTTGTTTTGTAACAAATGGCATTAGTTGAACACTAGATAGGTGGTGCATAGAAATTAGGAATCAGTACGATACCTTATCATGTTTAAGTCTTAACCTTATGCTTATCTCGTTATCTTGCGATGCTTATTATCATGGTTATGTCTTGTATCCAGTTTATTCATGTCATGATACCTTTACCTGTTTACATGTTGAAAGTCACTGGACTTACCAGGCTTTATGTCTGACTCTGTTTTTATTTCACCTTCTTTCTTTTGTTTCCCCCCAGGTCCACAGGGAGGGAAAACCACCGCTTAGTTCAGATTCTTTTCAAGCTTAAAGATTGTGATGTATTGCTTTGGACTCTTTGTTTTACTGCTATGGCTGGCTACTGCTTAATTGGGGAACTATGTTATGTTATTTTGTATTATGCTTCTTTTGAGAAACAAGACAGATATTTGATGTAATGGGTTTTGATGTTTTGGTGTTGATGTTTGAAACAACCCTTATGAATGTTTATCCTATTATGCTACTATGAAATAAAAGTTTTAATTGTTTTCTGCTGCTTAAATTTGTCTGTTTCATAATTTTATCTGTTCTACACTCTTATGACCCCCACTAAAGTCAATGCATTCCCTTTGTGAGTGACCTTAATGGAGGTGGGGTGTTACACGTGGTATCAGAGCTGAAGGTTACCAGAACAGATAAAATATTTTGAAAACTATTTTCAAATGCATATTTTAAAGAAAATATTTTCAAAACCATGATTTAAAGAAGCATTTTCAAGGAAAAATATTGTTATTTTAAAAAGGCATATTCCCAAAAGCCATATGCACTATCCTTCTTTTCTTTGTTTTAAATCCTTTCCTTTTTCTTTTCAGCATGTCTGGGCAACCAGTGATACCTGAGCATGTTCCGATACCCGCTTGGTTCAGACGATACCTAGAGGCTAGGGCCACTGTCGTGGGCCCAACCAACGTTCGTCGTCCTCCTCCTCCCCCAGCTGCTGTCGCTCCTCACGTTGATGCTTTTGATAAGATATGTAAGGACTTTCGTGCTATGGGCGGAAAGATCTTTAAAGGGACTGAGTCGTTTGTTGAAGCACGGAACTGGCTCAAGGAAATAGAAGAGTTGTTTTCTATCTTTGAAGTGGATGATAGGAGGAAGATACAATTGGCCGCTTGGCTAATGAAGGAAGAAGCCTCTTACTGGTGGGAAGTTACTAGTGCTAAGCAACCAGCTGAGACTTGGGTGGACTTTAGGCGGAGGTTTGAGATGAAGTTCCTCTCGCCAGCTGAACAAAGCCTACAGATGGAGAAGTTTCTAGCACTCAAACAAGGGAGTATGTCAGTCAAGGAATACGTCAAAAAATTCAATTTTCTTGCAAGATTTGGGTTGGAGTTGGTAGATACACCTCACAAGAAAGCTTTACGTTTTGCTAGAGGCTTGAATGAACCATTGCATGGTCTAGCTATGTCCCATATTCCAATGGGCACAACTTTTGAGAGATTGGTCAAGATGGCGCTATTACATGAAGAAGACAAAGGTGGTAAGAAAGAAGTGAAGAAGGATGAACCTCAAAACAAAAAGGTTGTCAATAATAAGGGTGGAAAGAACAAAAGCCACGCGACAAGAGGAAGTGTAACTATTGTGGTATCATTGGCCACATCGTTAAAGACTGTAGAAAGAAGAAGAGGAAGACGGGTGATTATTTCCATTGTGGAGAGATAGGACATGTGGTTAAGGATTGCCCAAAGAAGAAAGGGAAAAGGGCAGGACCTTCTGGAGGGCAAGTTCATGCTCTCATGGAACCCACTCAAGAAAGAGGTAGAAATATTTCCGTTGAAAGTTTAGTTTTTCTTGCTGATCATCCTGTATGCACTCTTTTTTATTCTGGCGCATCGCATTCTTTTATATCCTCTTCTATTGTAGAGTCTCTGCACCTTAGTACATGTATGGTAGAGGATCCTATTGTTGTCTCAAATCCAATTGGGGGTTCAGCTCATTTATCTATGATGTGCTTGGATTTGGGAATATCTATACTTAGTGTTGAGTTTTGATGTAATGCATATGTTCTTGGTTTCATGGGCCATGGGTTGATTCTAGGAATGGATTGGTTATTTAGAAATGG
This sequence comes from Allium sativum, assembly GCA_030737875.1. Classification (NCBI taxonomy): domain Eukaryota; kingdom Viridiplantae; phylum Streptophyta; class Magnoliopsida; order Asparagales; family Amaryllidaceae; genus Allium; species Allium sativum. The sequence continues at coordinate 30,703 of JASFAX010004551.1, forward strand.
TGCCATTCTCGATTGTGAAAGGAGGGTAGTTAGACTTTTGACTCGTCTCGGTAATAACCTCGAAATCTCGTGTAACCCCAAGGGTTCTGTCATGCTTAGTTACCTAGAATCTCTTGATGCATCTGTTGATAATTTGCAATTGGTTCTAGTAGTACGTGAGTATCCCGATGTCTTTGATGAGGTGAAGGGTTTACCCCCAAAACGTGAAATAGATTTCCATATATACTTGGTTGATAATGCCAAACCAGTTTCTTTACCCGTACGACACATGGCTCCTAGGGAAAGGAAGGAGCTTAGTAAACAAGTTAAAGAGTTGCTTTAGAAGGGGTTTATTAGGCGAAGTATTTCTGAATGGGGTGCTCCAGTATTATTCGCTACTAAGGCGGATGGTTCACTTCGCTTATGTGTGGATTATAGAGAGTTAAACAAGCTGAGTAAGAAAAATAGGCATCCACTACCACGAATAGATGATTTATTTGACCAGCTTATAGGTGCATCCGTTTTCTCACAACTAGATTTGGCTGCGGGATTTCATCAGCTAAGAGTGGCTGAGGACAGTATAGACAAGACTGCTTTTAGGACTCCTGACGGTTTCTTTGAATGGCTCGTCATGCCTTTCGGTTTGACGAATGCACCCGCCTATTTTGTTGACTTGATGAGTAGGGTGTTTAGGGAGTTCCTTAATAAGTTTGTGGTAGTCTTCGTGGACGACATCTTGACTTTCTCAAAGAACAAGGAAGAACATACTTTGCATTTGACGGCAGTCATGGATACCCTTCGAGCACATCATATTAAAGCGAAGTTCTCCAAATGTCACTTTTGGAGAGAAGAAGTAAGGTTTCTAGGACATGTGGTGTCCAAAGACGGGATAGCTGTAGACCCCGCAAAAGTAGTTGTGGTGCAAGATTGGAAGATCCCAAAGAATGCAACAGAGGTGCGAAGCTTTCTTGGATTAGCGGGCTATTATAGGAAGTTCATGAAGGACTTTGCGAAGATATCAGCCCCACTTACTAGACTGACGAAGAAGAATCTAGCCTTTGCTTGGGACATTGATTGTGACATTGCTTTCCAACGATTGAAAAGGTCTCTTACAACAGCCCCAGTGTTGACATTGCCAGACGGGAGTAAAATGTTTACAGTATACACGGATGCATGCGGTACGGGACTAGGCACTGTCTTGATGCAAGAAGGGAAGGTAGTAGCTTATGGTGGAAGACAATTGAAAGTACATGAGAAAAACTACCCAACCCATGATATAGAGTTAGCTGCCCACGTTTTTGCGCTTAAGTCTTGGTGCCATTATATCCTAGGTAAGAAGTTTGAATTGTATACTGACCATAAATCGTTGAAGTACCTTTTCTCGTAGAAAGTTCTTAACTTGAGGCAACAAAGGTGGATGGAGTTCTTAGCATCCTACGATTTTGAGATCGCATATAACCCTGGCAAGGGTAACATTGTAGTTGACGCCTTGAGTAGGAAGAAGTTGACGTTGAGTCCTATGTTTATGGAGAGGTAGAGCTTAGAATACATAGCGGCCTTTGACTTTAAAACCTCTGTCGATTATGTGATCGGTTTGTTAGCATCCTTAGAGGTGAGACCTACGATTTTGGGACGGATTGGAGAGGCCCAACGAGATGACCCACAGTTCCTTGAGCTAGTAGAAAAGCTCATAGGAGGGGAGTCTTCGAGCCATCTTGGTAGGTATACCCTAGATGACAAGGGTTGGTTACATAGGGACGGGAGACTTTGTGTACCAAAAGATAAGAACTTGAGGAAGACAGTTCTTGAGGAAACCCATCATTCTAAGATGACCATACATCCCGGTGGTGATAAGATGTACAAAGACATAAAGCGAGTTATCTTTTGGGCCGGAATGAAGAAGGACGTGGCTGAGTTTGTTTTTAAATGCTTGGTATGTCAGCAAGTCAAGGCTGAGCAGAAAAAGCCCGGTGGACTGCTTCAATCCACTAGAGGTTCCACAATGGAAATGGGAGAGTATCTCGATGGACTTTATAGATGGGTTGCCTAGGTCTAGAAGAGGCAATACCAGTATTTGGGTGATAGTGGACAGACTTATGAAGAGTGCTCACTTCATTCCTGTCAAGAGGAAGAGGACTGCATCATCGTTAACACCTATTTATGTTAGGGAGATATTTCATTTGCATAGGGTACCTTCTAGCATAGTAAGCGATCGTGATCCTATCTTTACTTGTGACTTTTGGAAAAGTTTGCAAGAAGCCATAGGAGCTCAGTTATGCTTGAGCACGACGTATCATCCTCAGACGGACGGCCAAACCGAGAGGGTGAATCGGATTCTAGAAGACATTTTGAGGCTTTGTATCTTGGACTTTGGCGGGACATGGGAGGACCACCTTCCACTAGTAGAGTTTGTGTATAATAACATCTATCAGTCTAGCATTGGCATGGCACCTTTTGAAGCTTTGTATGGACGACCATGTAGATCACCAACTTGTTGGTGGGAATCCACAGATAAGCTAGTACTTGGGCCAGATATGATTAGAGAGACTTCGGAGAAAGTGGATCTAATTTGAAGACATATGAAGACCGCAAAAGATAGGAAAAAGTCGTATGCTGATAGGAGAAGGACCGACCTTGAGTTCAGTGTTGGAGACATGGTCTTTGTCAAAGTATCACCGTTAGGTAATGTTGTTTGCTTTGGGTCGGTAGGGAAGCTAGCACCGAGATTCGTAGGACCGTTTCCTATTATAGAGAGAGTTGGACAGATGGCCTGCAGAGTAGAGTTACCCGAGAAGCTTAGTGGTGTACATAATGTGTTTCACGTATCACATTTGAGGAAGTGCTTACATGACACCGCGGAAGTGGTGGAGCCGAGCATACTTGAGGAAGTTGAAGTGAAGCAAGATGCCACGATTAGACGAGCCCTACGTGCATCCTTGGATCAAAGGTCAAGAGGTTACGCAACAAAGAAGTCAAGCTAGTCAAAGTACAATGAGGAAGTGATGAAGGAGACGCTACTTGGGAGACGGAGGCTAAGATACGTACGTTGTATCCTTTTCTCTTTAAGGGTCTGTTCTTAATTTTCCCTTTTTTCTACCGCTTTGTTTATACTTGTTCTATCATTTAGGACGTCCTCTGGATTATATCATCGACCTTTAGCTAGGAATATCCTATGATTGTAAACATGTGTTTGAGACATATTATGATTGGTGGATGCAAGTGGTTGCTCGTGGATGCATTTACACACGCCTTAGGCACTAGATCAGCTCAAGTCACTTTCACATTGCATATATATTTTTGGTTATGGATGAGATTGAAATTGGACGTGTTATCATATGAATGTTTCATATGGATGAATGATTGTGCACTCATGTAGAGGTTATGAATTAGATTAGGAATAATTGCATACATAATTGGACTCATGACACTAACATAATTTGCATTAAGGAGGTCAACTGAATCAGTAGACCGCCTGATTTTGCATTAGATAAGGAACATACACACACACTTTTGCATATGTTCATATATCATTATAAATCTTTTTCAAGGACAATGGATGCTTGTGAATGATGGTTGAGTAGATGGATGTTGGATGATAGGATGCATTCTTCTTAATTTAGAGATTTCGGGGACAAAATCTTTTAAGGAGGGGAGAATGCAACACCCCATATTTTTCTATGAATATTAATAGACGAATTAAAAGAATACTTAATTTTAAAAGTGAGAATTAAGTACAACAGACTATACCACTGCGTTCATCTCAAAATTCTGGTCAAGATGAACCCAAAGTTTACATTAAACAGATAATGTGTGAGAAAGTTATAGACCTTGGAAGTTTGTATACATATAAGGGAAGTATATATATATATATATAAATTAATAAAATAAAAATCAACCTAAAATTCAAGAAAAAAATTCAAAACAACGGAAGCGGGAAGGCAAAATGCCAAACCGACCTATTTTATAGGTCGACCCGAGCCACGCTAGGTCGACCCTAGCCCCGCTGGGTCGACCCTAGGGTCAACTCAGGGTGTTTGGAATCGACTCCATTGGCCTAGAATGGCCTGTGACGGAATTTTGTGTTTTAGGGCTTATGTGTCACACTGTGGTTGGCTGGGTGACATGTCTCTTTGGTTTAGTTGGCTCTGATGACTCCTATGCTAATCTAAAGGCCATGGTTTGCATAACACACTTATAAATACATATCCAAACCTAAACCCTAGTTTTATTATTCGCTCTCATGGCGCCTCCATGCCGCCAAACTCTCACCTAAACCTAGCATCCACTAAAACCTAAATCAAATCAAAAAGTTCTTCATCAACCTAGATGATTAATCAATATCAAGTTAGAGTTCTTCAACAGTAAGCGATTCAATTATCTTTTCTAATCCAAATGCTGTAAGTTCAGTTATTTTTAGATTTGAACACCTAAATCTAGTATTGACATGTAATAAGATGAAATTGAGACTATGCCTGATTCTAGGTTGTTCTTTTGCTTCTATTCTTACTCTCATGATGCTATTATCATCAGTTTATCTTGTTGTACATCAGTTTTCATGTTCATTATGATGTTCTTATCAAGTCTTAGCCTTCATGCCTATGATGATATTTTCATGCCTATTTTCCCTTTGTTCTTATTTTATGCAACTTCTATCTCCCCCTATTTATTTTCTTTTATTGAACCTGGGTTAACTTCGAACCTAGGCTGAAATCGCGAAATACGAACGTTTGGAATACGGGGAATACCGGGTATTGCCTATTTGGGTGAATTTATGGGCATAACATATTTGGTGGAATTATTGGGCATAATTTTTGATGGATATGGGGTATTATTATTATTATTGCAAGTTTGGGTAAATTGGCATGTAAATCAATATTTGGGCATATGTAAATTGGCATGTAAATCAATAATTGGGCATATGATAATTAGCATGTAAAAATTGGAATTTGGACATAATTGGCAAGTATATAATTTAATTAAATCTAGTGGCCGCCTAAGACACGAGGTTAGATTTGAGTTGTGCTATAAGGCTGCCCAGAACCACCCGGCACGTCCAACAACCGCAACGACAACAATCTAATGTGATAGGTCAAAGGCAAAGATTAGATGGGTAATAATGCCTAACACGAGGATAGAATGAGTTTGTGGTGTAAGACTTCCCAGAACCGCCCGGCACATCCAGCAACCGCAAACAACAAGTCTAATGTGAGAGGTTAGCGCATTGAATGCTTGAACCCGAGGTCGGAATGGGTTTGCGGTGTAAGACTGCCCGGAACCGCCCGGCACAATCCAGCTACCGCAAATAAGTCCAATGTGAGAGGTTGATGCATTAATAAATAATTAATGCCAACCAAACATGTTAAGCATAGTAGGTTTAAGTCAACATGCAACACTTAACCAATATGACATGACAAGTGGGTGGGTTAAGTAACTCGACTGGATTAATGATACTTAACCAATATAACATGATGAATGGGTGGGTTAAGTAAACTTGAATTGATTGATTGATGACACTTAACCAATATGGGGATATACGAAAGATCCTAGGAAAATCCTAGTAGCGGGACCCTTTTCAACAGAAACCCACATTAGGTATCAACGGGGCCCTGAGCTAGGCAAGGTGGGGTACGATTACTGGGCTGATTATAAGCGGTCAAAACAGCGGCAGGTGGTACGGCAGTGCTGGTTCCGATGGATTACGGGCGTGCACGTAATTCCGGCATGGGAAAATTTAGACATTGAGTAACAAGTAGGTGTAAAGTTGTGCACTCTAGAACTGTATCGGGTTACCACCCTAGGAAATGGTACACCCTATGGTGGGACCAACATAGGTATCTACAAGTAGGGGCCAGGTTGATACAAACACATGCGGAACGTTATGAGTAGGAGTCGATCAATTAAGATAGGTTCGGTGGGGACAGGTAAACTGTCAATATGAGGTAGGACCCTCATCATGAGATATGTACATATAAAACTATCATGTGGGAAATGGGGATCACTTATCTTGTTTTGTAACAAATGGCATTAGTTCAACACTAGTTAGATGGTGCAGAGAAATTAGGAATCAGTACGATACCTTATCATGTTTAGTCTTATGCTTATCTCGTTATCTTGCGATGCTTATTATCATGGTTATGTCTTGTATCCAGTTTATTCATGTCATGATACCTTTACCTGTTTACATGCTGAAAGTCACTGGACTTACTAGGATTTATATCTGACTCTGTTTTTGTTTCGCCTTCTTTCTTTCATTTCCCCCCAGGTCAACAGGGAGGGAATACCACCGCTTAGTTCAGATTCTTTTCAAGCTCGAAGATTGTGATGTATTGCTTTGGACTCTTTCCTTTACTGCTATGGCTGACTTCTGCTTAATTAGGGAATTATGTTATGTTATTTTGTATTATGCTTCTTTTGAGAAACAAGACAGATATTTGATGTAATGGGTTTTGATGTTTTGGTGTTGATGTTTGAAACAACCCTTATGAAAGTTTATCCTATTACACTACTATGGAATAAAAGTTCTAATTGTTTTCCGCTGCTTAAATTTGTCTGTTTTGTAATTTTATCTGTTCTATACTCTTATGATCCGTACTAAAGTTAATGCATTCCCTTTGTGTGTAACCTTAATGGAGGTGGAGTGTTACAAGCCTAGTGGTATGCTTCCCTCACATGCATCCAGATCTCCCCGGAGTCCCTGGCGGGAGGTGGACGGAGATTAGGAAGGAACGTCAACTCATCAAAGTAGTGTTGTGGGAAAGTATTTTTCAACCATGCCCACCTTTCCTCCATAGAAAGCCCATGTTGCATAGGCCCTACTACCTCTCGCGTCCCAGCTACGGTCGCCCCCTCCGGTCTTGGTTGACCGAATGGCGGCTCCCTACCTATGGTAACGGGAGCGATAGCCAGGGGTGTTGCAGGTAAAGGAGCTGTCAAAGACGGACTCCGAGGGCCCCCTAAGTTGAGTCGAGAATCTCCTTCGGGCGCCTGAATCAGAGAGGGAGGAGGAGGAGTCGGAGATCGTAATGATCGATCCCTACCTCGATGTTCACTACTACGATCAGACAAGGGTGGAATATCATACAAGCGGGTCCCTCTTCTAAAGCCCTCAAAGAAATGATTTCTAGGGCGTTGGCGGCCTCTATGTCCATAACCTCATCCTCCACGCCCTCTAGCCATGTCACCTGTCAAAGAAATAAAACAAAATCAGTTAAGTCGCATGCTCAGATAAGCCACCATGCTGTGCAGTGTTAATGAGTGAATGCCCTAAGTGTTCTCTCAACATACCAGATTGTGGTCCGCTCGAAGGAATTAACCCCTCCGCAACAATAGTTAGTTCTTCCAGGCCAGCCGTAACTGGCCACGGGGACACTTCTAAGTCAAACTCGTTAAGAACTTCACACTGGCCCTCCTCCTCAAGCGAGGCGACGGTCACGGTCGAAGAGACTGTGGTTTGTCTAACATTCCTCCCCCGCCTCTCATGTCGAAGGCAGGATGGGAATGCTCGACAAACCCTCGTCCTCGGCAGTTCTTTCTTGACCACGAGCCTCATCTCCGTGCACACCCTCTTGGAACTTGATAGGTTTTTTGGGTTTGGGCCCGGCAAAAGGCAGCTTTCTTTTCAAACCAGGAGCCGTAGGACCTTCCGTCACCTTCCCTTTTGGCACACTGCTCGCGACAGCAGGACTAATTATAGCCTGATCATCCGGAAGCAACCCCACACGTGGAAGACGCTCTTGACTTGTCATGGTATCAGTTTTGCGAGCCTCTTCAGGAATCGCTCGTAGAGCATTAAGGTGTTGCTGGTACTCCGCACCAGTGGGCGCCACTGGATTTCCTGCCATGATTAAAAAATAATGAGATGCGGGTTCCAATAACTTTATAGTAAGGAATGGAGTTCGAGAGTACTTACTCCCTTCTATCCACCTCCTTGCAAACCCAGGAGGGCAACTCATAAAGAGCCAATCTTGTTTGAAAACCGATGACCTGGACCACGCCCCGACGAAGAACTTGGTGGCGGCTGTCGCTTCCAAGAACTATTGGGAGGGCGATCCGTTAGACGTTCTCCTTAGATTAAAGAAATACCAGATGTCTTCTTCGATGGGTTCCAACTGCAAGTATTCTCGGTATAGAACGTAAGTACCTAGGAACGATGAATAAGCATTTGGATGCAGTTGCGAAGGTGCAAGACGGAAATAGAACAGCTTGTCCCGGATAAAGTCATTGGCTGGGGGCACACATCCCGCAAAATAAGCTTGCCTGCTCTAGGCAGTCAAGCCCTCGGATGGAGCATGAGCCCAACCACCCTTTCCCGGTGCATGAACGTTATCCTCCGGTATGTTGAATCGCAGCGCCATTTTCCTAAT
>JASFAX010004552.1:0-39042 GCA_030737875.1 Allium sativum
GGTGTATTCACCATGTCTAGGCCAAACCTTGCCAATTGATTAAACTTGTTGACATATTCCTTCACTGAGAGATTTCCTTGCTTTAGAGTTAAGAATCTTTCCATATACAAGTTTTCTTCCGCCCTTGAGAGAAACTTTGCCACAAATCTTTGCCTAAAATCCGCCCAAGAGTCAACGGGGCGTTCTCCATTAGTGACCTCCCACCAGAATGAGGCCTCTCCCTTCATTAACCAAGCAGCTAACTTGACTTTCTTTCCTTCTTCCATCTCAAAGATATCTATCAACTCTTCCACCTCCTTAAGCCAATCTCTAGCCTCCACAAAAGTTTCTGATCCTTGAAAAGGTTTCCCTCCCATAGCTTTAAATTCCTTGCAAGTCTTAGCAAAAGTATCCGTGCGAGGAGGGGGAGGAGGAAGATCGGGTGCTACGGTTGGTAGAGGAACATTTGTTGGACCCGCAGTGGTGGCCCTAGCCTCCATCAATCTCCTATACCATACTGGTATCGTCACACCCTCCGGAAAGTTAAGATCCTCAGCCATGCTGAAACGAAAAAGGAAAGATTCAAAACGGAGAATTCGAAAGATAAAGATATGGCTATTGGGGATTATGCTTTTCATTCAAAAACTTTTCTCTTTAAAGACATATTTTTGAAAATATCTCTTCCAAAAATGTTTTTAGAAAAATAGTTTTAAAAATTTTATCTGTTCCGGTAACCTCGCTCTGATACCACGTGTAACACCCCACTCCCGCTATGGTCACTCGCTAAGGGAATGCCATAACATCGATGGAGTATTTTAAGTGAATATAGAACAGAGAAATTACAGCAAGACAGATATAAGTAATACTTGAAAATTTAAAACATCATTTCATTACAGCGGAAAGTAAAACATGTTTGGTTACATCACAAAACCATAATAAGAGTCAAGTACAAAATATCCATCCTGATAAATAAAAATACATAATCCCAATACATGAACTGATAGCCATAAAAGAAAAGGGTAAGCTGAGCTCTACATCTAGGGTCCAAGCTCCAAGAGAGTAATAAAAGCAGCCTGATCAAAACCCACTTGTGCTGGGCCCACTCTGAGAACCTGAGGGTTGGGAAAAAAGATAAAAACAACGGGGTCAGACATAAGTCTGAGCGAGTCCTATAACTTTAACAATGCAATCATTAAAGTAATTAGGGTATGATATAACTTGGTACGGTGTGACTGGGGATAAATGACTACACTCAGCAGCCAATCAGACTTAGAATGAACTAAGATAACGATAAAGATGCATTTACCCACCCAAGGATAATTACTACACTGCACCACACCAGTCATTCCTACTTAAAGGTTGATCCCTCCCAAGGACTTAGTAAATTTACCCAGTAGTTTCGTGTACCCCTAACTGACTACATAGGTGCCGCCTGCCCCTATCTCCACTAGGTGTACCCACTACTCCCAAGCGATCGGCTCCCTACCGTAGATACCCGTGCTGGCCCCACAATGGGGTGTATTACTCCCCATAGTGGCAACCCGATACAACAAATGGTGCATGGCTTATATCTACACGATGCAACAACGTCTTACCTACCAGCCCGGGTCCACACACGCATATGAAACCCGTTGGACTCGCGTTGCCACCGCTACCCCGTTTTGGCCTCTTATAGTCAAGCCCAATATGCGTGTCCCGTCCTCGACTTGGGTCGAGCCCACAAAGATACGTTTGGGATATTGGTTGAAATGGGCCCCCACAAGCTACCCACCTAAGCTTGTCATTTCTAGTGTATATCACTTAACCCTTTAATCATGTTTTAATTACATGTTCCACTTTGGTTAAGTATTCTAATCGTATTTTCTATTACCACCCAAGGCAACCACTAGATTTCCACATGCCACCCAAGGCACCCACTTAACCCCTCATGTCCCTCTACATGCTAATATGGTTAAGTGTTTCTTAATTAATTAATTAAGATCATGACCTCATAAAGACCTCTCACATTAGACCATCTTTTATGACTGCTGGATATGCCGGTTGGGTCCGGGCAGACTTCTGTCATAAAAAGGGTCTAACCTCGTGTCTTTACTTTAATCACGTATTTAGTTTATGACTAAGACCTCTCACATTGGGCCAATCATTTGTAGCTGCTGGATTGTCGGTCGGTTCCGGGCAGACTTCCGCTACAAAAGGGTCCAACCTCGTGTCTTAGTTGATTAATTACACCTAATTAATCACCCCCATAATTTGTATTAATTATCCCTAATTAATTACACATTTTTAAGAATATGGGTAGACCTAACTCAATAGGTAAATTCCCAATTCCATAGTATGGGTAGACCTAACTTAATAGGTAAATTCCCAACTCCATAATATGGGTAGACCTAACTTAATAGGTAAATTCCCAATTATGTCCATTCATTTTATGTTATGCTTAAGCATACCAACTTTACACATTTCTATTAACATGCATATTAACCCCATCGTTTCCCACGTAATTCGTTCTCATGACATGTCATATAAATGGGAAGATTTACTATAAATGTAATGGGTTCAATCTTAACACAACGTTGGCATTTACATGGGTTTAAAACGTGTCAACTTGCATCATAACATTAAACCCAACTAGCATAAATCATTAACCCAAACTTGCATATGAACTTGCATATAAACTTGCATATGAACTTGCATATAAACTTGCATATGAACATGCATATAAACTTGCATATGAACTTGCATATAAACTTGCATATGAACTTGCATATAAACTTGCATATGAACTTGCATATAAACTTGCATATGAGCTTGCATAACATGTCATACATAGAGGCAACCTTGCATATGTTATGCATATCATAAAAAGAGACAAACTTGCATATGAACTTGCATATAAACTTGCATATGAACTTGCATATGAACTTGCATATCATGTCATACATAGAGGCAACCTTGCATATGTTATGCATATCATAAAAAGAGACAAACTTGCATATGAACTTATAACATATGACAACCACAACATGCATAGATCCTCATTTACATCCATAGCCTCCTAATATCCTATCCTAATTAGTTTAGCAATTGCTTGCTAAAGGCATAGGAACTCACAAATCACTAATTAGCACTCCAATGAGGAAGATTAAGTTGCTAGAGTGGATTAGAACTTGATTAGAGTTGATTTGAGATGCCAACTTCCTCTCAAATTTGGTGGAGGCTCCTTCTAGTTTTGATTTGACGGCATGAGGCCCTTGAATCTATTTTTAGTATGAATTAGGGTAGTGTTAGGGTGTATTTATAGATTAGGCAAGTGTTTTAGGCCATTAGATTAACCCTAAATTAGATTAGGACCATCAAATCTCGGAAGCTTCTAGAGAATAGCCCAAAACACAGCCAAACCCTAAAATGGTGCACCAGGTTAAACTGGTCGAGCACCCCCTGTCGACACCCAAGTCGACAGGGCTGTCGACTTGGTCCTAGCCAAGTCGACTGCCCAGTCGACAGGGCTGTCGACTTGGGTAGGTAGGCGGGAATTTTTCCCTCCTGCGCCCAATGGCTCCAATTTCAAAATTTAAACCTGAATTTTAAATCTGTTTTGAACTTTGAATTTTCTGCAAACTTCATTGGGCCATAACTGGGCCATACGGACTCCGATTTACAAAATTTCGGACTCTATTTTGCGTATTTTTCCGAGACGAACGCAATGACGCAGCCCGTTTCCCCCAATTCTCAAATCTGAGATTATTTATTATGCAATTAGTGAATTTTAGCATTAACTGAAATTCGGGGTGTTACAGTAATGGACTGGATGTTGAATTCAAGTATGCAATAACGTTTGTAGATAGGTAAGCTAATTGCAGATGTTTGTTACATAGTGACAAAGAAGTTTATGAAAATGACTAAGAAACTAAAATTTCGAAAAGCGAACTTTAGTTGATACTTTTTCAAAAAAAGGCAGATACTTTGTTGACAAAGGGGAAAATAGAAACGCCGAGATAAGCAGGTGAATATTGACAGGCGGGAATACTCACCACTAAAATCAATATTGGTACAATTTCCCTGGATAAACATTCAATAATGGGCTGGATTGTTGAATTCAAGTATGCGATAATGATTGTTGAGTGGTAAGCTAATTGCAGATGTTTGTTAACTTGGTGACAAAGAAGCTTATGAAAACGACTAAAAAGCTAAAATTTCGGAAGGCGAACTTTAGTTGATACTTTTTCAAAAAAAAAAAAAAGCAGACACTTTGTTGACAAAAGGGTAAATAGAAACGCTGTTGCTGGGGATCGAACCCGGGTCACCCACGTGACAGGCGGGAATACTCACCACTACACTACAACGACGATGATGCTCATGATGTTGAAGCAAAACAACTAACCTAAATCTTAATTATACAAAATTATCCTTTTTAGTTTCTTTATAAAAGGCAATTTTGTATTTGAACTAATACATATTCAATTCTCGAAATGTACCTTAATCATGTTTAGTGGTCCTATGATCATTATCAGTTAACTATGATTTTTTTGCATATAGAAAATGTTATTCTATGAAAACTAGTTTTACTTTAATCAGTGTAAAAATTCATACCAGTATACAATAAATTGATATGCTATCCATGTGCTTTTTATAACTTGATGATGCATAAAATACAAAAGTCATGAGATAAGAAATTAATTTATTCGAACATGACCATATGTAGGTTAGAAAACAATATATTGGTAAAGAAATAACTTGATCATCATAGTTTATAAATGTTATGACAAGCCAATTCGCTGATCCAAATAAAAATAATAAAGACATAAATTTAGATGGAGATAAGAGTCGGATAACTAGAAATATTAAATTCCATTTTCTCAAGTAGTTTTTCGCAATCGCTATGCGAACATGTTTCTTATATTTCCTCAATCTGTAAAATGTTTGCTAGTTTAAGCAACAATGAAGTTGTAGCTTATAGATATATGTATGTATTTCCAAATATCATGCAAATTACCTAAGAATCAATCATTGGCTATGGACTTTCGTTAATGTTTCTATTGAGATTTGATCTTTGGTTATGATCTTTTTGTTAATGATCCTATCAAGATGGAGGCCTTCTTATGGAAATGCTTTCACAATATGATTAGTGATTTATGTATAGGCATCGAACAATAAAGTCATCATATCATAGCATAGTGATAAGGAAATCCATCTGACATGCAAAGAACTTGATTTCATTTTCAATGGAAATTAACATACTTTTATTTATTTTAAAGTTCTTTAATTATAAAATACTTTGAGTAACAAATGCATTTGTACTTATAGTTTCTAGAAGTAATTATATAACGTTATACCTATTTCCATTTTATTTTGATTAACAATGAAGTTGTATTATGGTCAAGGTTATAAATCTTGGATATCATCACATCTCGTCTTGTAGATTTTAGCAAGTCGATATCGTAGCGGGGGAGATCTCAGACGAGATGAGTGCATCTCAATCACCAATATCGGCTTTACATCTCTAGCACTAAAGTTCATCTCTGGACGATATCATAGCATATTTTATGTTAAAAATTAATTTGATCATACAATAATATTTACATTTACTAAAATATATAGAAAAATAAACTTGAATTGTAAGTGGAACAATTACATATCAACATAATTTATGACAAAAATATAGTCAATTTATTTAGTATTTACCAAATTACTAAATAAAGTGCATAAAAGGCAGTGTCTAATTCATAGGCCATTATAAACAAATCTATCATAGAAATGTTAAAATTAGATGGTGTTCATTTTGTTACTTATTATATTATTGGTAAAAAGCTATACATGTACTAAATAAAACAAGGGTAAGAAGTTACAGATGCATATTGCAAAGATAATCTTCGGTCTATACAAAGGATTTAATGAAGTCCACTTATAGGCAAAAATATATAATCATTGAAAATGACAACCAACCAAACTTTACTACAAGAAAAACATAACTTCATGACAAATGAATTTCATTAAAATAGGAAAAAAAATCCTAATTAACATACTTGTAGAGAGTGGAGCGTGTAGCGGCATTGTCAGAAGTGAGCTATCAAGATTTGAAAGCAACCGCATGCCGTCGAGATTTTGAAGTGAAGTTAGATTTTCGAAACTAGAGTTCCATTTTTTTTAAGAGGGAATTCGATTAGTTGATGAGCAAGGTCGATCTTTTGAGGAAAGGAATCAGAAAGCAAAGCAAAGGCTTATGTCAATTGATGATGAGTTGAGAATCATATAGGCTCTTTTTTTCAAAAATAAATGAAATTAAATCAGCTGATATATCAAAATATCGATTTGCTCTAATAATGGTATGAACACCTTGCCTACAAAAAGTTTGATGACTCGTGTGGTATATACTCTTTTCTGTTCATATGATAACTTGTATTGCTGGTAGTTTACTCTTTCTTAAACTAATAATACAATGTTATTCCCACCAGTAAAACATAGAATACAAGCAAGTTGGACTTGTCATTTTGGCCGTTTTTTCTTTTTTAGCTTTAACAATAACATTTTGCTATGTCAAATAGTTGTACTGCCATCAGAGAACCTTCAGATGCTAACGATCTATAGGCAATTTTTTTAGAAACAAAATCCTGGAAATCTTATTACTTGAACAAATGAAATGTATAACATAATACGAAGTGTCTATGGTGTGATGTCGATTGTAATATTGCTCAAGTTGTTGATGTTATATCTATTAATCAGACTTTTTTTATGTTTATTATTGTTGACTTGCTGATATGCATAAATAGCTTGTTTAGTTCTAAGTCATTCAACTTCCCTCCATATTTTTCCATTCCAAATACTTCGCATTATAGTTATAAACGAAATACTAGCTAGGCTGTCAATCAGACTTTTTTATGTTTATTATTGTTAACTTGCTGATATGCATAGATAGCTTGTTTAGTTCCAAGTCATTCAACTTCCCTATATTTTTTTCCATTCCAAATACTTCGCATTGTAGTTATAAACGAAATACTAGCTAGGTTACTTGAAATATTTCATCCCTCAACTTAGATGAAATCTACATCGGAGCCAAAAATTCGATATATGCACCATCTAATGTCAAATTTGTTTAACATAAAAAAGCCATATGCATATTTGATATTTTATTTTCATTTTGATACAAAAAATAGCTTACAACTGCCCTGTCTTATAAAAAACAATGTCCATTATTAGTTTCTCAAAAGAAAGCATGTATGAATTTCTTTTTCATATCCCCAAACCATTTTAAATTTGTTTAGCATTTAATAACAGCATTTCATGCAACTATTTAAATCTGTGGTTATAAATGGCAATATCCCTGTATTCGTTATTTGTATCTCAGTAGGAACGCACACACATCATTTATTATTATACTAAATTATTATAAGACCATCTTCGCATTTTTACTATATTGAAACGTGTCATGCCGTTTATACAACTCTTTTATATAAAAATTAGGGGTTTATTATTTCATATGAATGTCCAATGTATTCTATTTTCAAGGTTGAAAAAGTCTTTAGATTTTCATTTATGATATGAACGAAGGTTAGGAAAACATACGAAATTGTGTTGATTTGAAGATTATTTTTTTGTTGGTTGTCTGGTTTGTTTTTTGTTAATTTAGGACATGTTGCGTATGGTTTCCATAAAAATATCAGCAAATTAGGGTTAACTTTTGATTGCAAGTATGAGCACCTATAAATGTGAAATATGTATGCATACAAAATGATAAATGTATAGCAAATGTTTTAAATCTGTTGTGAGTAGGTGTGTCTTGGTTGTGGTAACCGTCGTTATTACCACCAACCGTTGTCATAATGGTTGTTGATAGTTATAAATCCCTATACTAGGGATGAGCATTCAGTCAGTTTGGTTGGTTTGAAGGTAAAAGACTAAAATCGAATTGGAACCGAAAATCTTCAAAACCAAACCAAATTAATTTCGGTTAATTCGATCGGTAATCGATTTAACCGAATTTGAAGGATGTATTATTATTCAAATGATGGATTCACTCAAAGTAAAACATAAATTCATGTATGGAGAAATTATATAGTAAATTTTATTTTTATGGTAAGAGTTGATCTATTTGCAACAAATGCCTTTGTATTATATAACTAATCTAATTATTTAAAGTAATACAATATCGTAAAATTAGATAATAAATTAAAAGTTTGGTTAAAACGATCACTGTTATTTTATTTTATTTTACGAACCGAATTCAAACCGATTTAGTTATAAAACCGAATCGAACCATTACGACAAACATCTCTGATGGTTAACCATCTTATTTTTAATTTTGTAGCATTTGTACATATAATGCATTATTGATAATAAATTCATGTAGCTCTTAACTTTTATTTTCTTTTCAAATTTATTTATTTCGTTACTAAGCAACCAAACCATACATGCGCATGTTATTAGTTCATAAAGATACATTGTTAGTTTAAAGTTATTCATTTTATTTAATTAAAAACTTTTATATTTTTAATGTTAAATAGTATACGAAACGATCATATATGATTGGTTGGGTAATTTTGGTCATCACATAAAGCATGTAAAAATGGCCCATGCAGGTCTCAAACCTGCGACCTTCGCGTTATTAGCACGACGCTCTAACCAACTGAGCTAATGGGCCACTTGATACAATTGAAAATTTACAAGCAAAAATAGAGATATTGGGTGTTTGACAGATAATTCACCGATCTTTTATCTAATCATGGCTCATATGTAAATGTTGTATGTCATACGAAATGATAGTAAATTATTTTTAAATTTGCCGTTGTTGATTGTCATATGTATTCTTTGGGTTTTTTATACAATAAAATCAGTTTGAGAGTATCTTTAGTGCAACATAAAGTGTTGAAATTGGATCCACTATGGTGCGTCATGCTAAAACAATTATTTTTTGTTACTGTTAAGATTGATATGGATGAGGACGTCGACATGCCATTAATGAAAATGCATGTTTCGACGGCTATTAAATGTTTTCCAATAATTTGTGCTGATAAAATTTGTGTATGCACACAAATGTATGTTTGTGTACACACATACACACACACACACACACACACACACACACACACATATATATATATATGTGTATGTGTGTGTGTGTGTGTGTGTGTATATATATATATATATTTAATAATAGGTGTAATACCTTCGATATCACAATTTATGGTGTAAACTTGAACTGCCGAAGGGATCTAACTCTTCTACAAATTCAAGCTTATCCTTGCTATATATGATTAAATCAGAATATCCTTTCAATATACAATAAATAAGTGTCTATAAACATTACCAAATCATAGTGTCACTTAAATGTTAGGATCTAGCAACTTTTCTTCCGAACTCAAAACTCTTTTTTACAAATATTACCAAATCTAACCTAAAACCACTTAAGCATAAAATCTAGTAAATAAACAATTTCGGATTAAAAAATTTAACGCTTAAACTATCTATCTACAAATATTTTTGAATTCTAATATTATCTGAAAAGAGGATCTAACAAAAAAGCCTTTTTTATAAATAAAAAGCGTTCATTTACAGTTGCTAATATCAAATCTTATTATTACTTAAAAACAAGATATATCAAATATGTTATTAACTAACAATATACATTTTGTAGAAAAATAATTCACAAGCGAAGCGGGTGCTGTAAATACGCGCGAAGCGCGTGCCCTTACACTCGTATATATGTTATATATATATATATATATATATATATATATATACACACACGAGTACTATAACATATGCATTACACATGCGCAATAGGGTGTGTTAGTTAGAAATGATGTTTGAAAGTTTTGTCGATTGTACAAAATAACGTTGATGTGTATGCATTGCAACAATTTCTGTGCGTGTAAATGAGAAACCAATCAGTGTTTACATATTTTGTGTACCCAGTAATGAGACTGTAGTGTTCGAAGGGTGTTTAAATTGTCAGCATAATTTCATTTGTGTAGATAATTATTAAGCAGTAAAGATTGATTGATAAGAAATTATAATTAGTTAAATTGTATAGGAGCCTGAGCTCACGTGCATGGCTAGAGATAAGCAGGTGAATATTGACAGGCGGGAATACCCACCATTAAAATCAATATTGGTAAAATTTCCCTGGATAAACATTCAATAAGAGGGGATGGATTGTTGAATTCAAATATGCGATAACGATTGTAGAGAGGTAAGCTAATCACAGATGTTCGCTAACGTGGTGACAAAGAAGTTTATGAAAACGACAAAAAAGCTAAAATTTAGGAAGGCGAACTTAGTTGATATTTTTTCAAAAAAAGGCAGACACTTTATTGACAAAAGGGAGTATAGAAAATATGAAAGTTTTGTCGATTGTACAAAATAATGTTGTTGTGTATGCATTGCAACAATTTCTGTGCGTGTAAATGGGAAATGAATCAGTGTTTACATATTTTGTGTACCCAGTAATGAGACTGTCATATTCAAAGAGTGTTTAAATTGTCCGCATAATTTCATTTGTGTAGATAATTATTAAGCAGTAAAGGTTGATTGATAAGAAACTATAATTAGTTAAATTGTATTGGAGTGTGAGCACACTTGCATGACTAGAGATAAGCAGGTGAATATTGACAGGCGAGAGTACTCACCACTAAAATCAATATTGGTAAAATTTCCCTGGATAAACATTCAATAAGGGGGGATGGATTGTTGAATTCAAGTATGCGATAACGATTGTAGAGAGGTAAGCTAATCATAGAAGTTTGTTAACGTGGTGACAAAGAAGTTTATGAAAACGAATAAAAAGCTAAGGGTGCATTTGGTTAAAAATGAGTTTTGAGTTTTCTAAATTAACTACAAAACTTTAAGGGTGTGAAAGGAGAAATAGTAGAATGAAAGGAAGATGAAGGGGATCGCGGAGAGGATGTAGTAATCATGGAATGAAGATTTGGTCTTCATGTTTCTCTCATTTCTCAAAACATGAAAAATGAATAGAAGTTGTTTTTTATTTTGTGTGTTAACTTTGTTTTCTAAAATTGTTGTTTTCCATGACATGCATGTGTTGTGCACATTTTTGTATGGACAAAAACTCAAAACTTAAAATGGTAAACCAAACACTACCTAAAATTTAGGAAGGCAAACTTTAGTTGATACTTTTTCAAAAAAAGGAACACGCTTTATTGACAAAAAGAAATATAGAAACACATAATTTCATTTGTGTAGATAATTATTAAGCAGTAAAGGTTGATTGATAAGAAATTATAATTAGTTAAATTGTATTGGAGTGTGAGCACACGTGCTTGGCTAGAGATAAGCAGGTGAATATTGATAGACGGGAATACTCACCACTAAAATCAATATTGCTAAAATTTCCTTGGATAAACATTCAATAAGGGGGGTTGGATTGTTAAATTCAAGTATGCGATGACGATTGTAGAGAGGTAAGCTAATCGCATATGTTTGTTAATGTGGTGACAAAGAAGTTTGAAAACGACTAAAAAGCTAAAATTTAGGAAGGCGAACTTTAGTTGATACTTTTTCAAAAATAGACAGACAATTTATTGACAGAAGGGAAAATGGAAACGCCGTTGCCGGGGATCTAACCCAGGTCACCCGCGTGACAGGCGGGAATACTCACCACTATACTACAACGATAGTGATGCTCATGAAGTTAAAGCAACACGACTAACCTAAATCTTAATTATACAAAATTATTCTTTTCAGTTCCTTTAAAAAAGGCAAATTTGTATTTGAACTTTTGTGTATTCAATTCTCGAAAAATACCTTAATCATGTTTGGTGGTCCCATGATCATTATCAGTTAACTATGATTTATTTGCATATAGGAAATTTTATGCTATGAAAACTAGGTTTACTTTAATTGGTGTAAAAATTCATACTAGTATACAATAAATTGATATGACATCCATGCTAAGATGCTTTATATAACTTGATGCACAAAATACAAAAGTCATGAGATGAGAAATTAATTTATTCGAACATGGCTATATGTAGGTTTGAAAACAATATATTGGTAAAGAATTTACTTGATCATCATAGTCTATAAATGTTATGAGTCTTATGACAAGCCAGTTACAGATCCAAATAAAAATAATAAAGACATAAATTTAGATGGACATAAGAGTCAGATAACTAGACATATTAAATTCCATTTTCTCAAATAATTTTTTACAATCACTATGAGAACATGTTTCTTTTATTTCCTCAGTCTATTTGCTAATTTAAGCAACAATGAAGTTGTAGCTTTTAGATATACGTATGTATTTCCAAATATCATGCAAATAATCGAGGAATCAATCATTGGCTATGGACTTCCATTAATGTTTCTATCGAGATTTGTTCTTTGGTTATGATATTTTTGTTTATGATCCTATCAAGATGGAGGTCTTCTTATGGAAATGCTTTCAGTATATGATTATTGATTTATGTATAGGCATCGAACAATAAAGTCATCATATCATAGCATAGTGATAAGCATATACATCTGACATGCAAAGAACTTGATTTCATGTTCATTTCATAGCTTCTTATATTATTAGTAAAAAGCTATACATGTCCTAAATAAAACACAGGGTAAGAAGTTACAGATGCATACTGCAAAAATAATCTTCGGTCCATACAAAGGATTTAATAAAGTTCGCTTGTAGGCAAAAATGTATAATCATTGAAAATGACAACAAACCAAACTTTACTACAAGCAAAACATAACTTCATGACAAATGAATTTCATTAAAATAAAGAAAATAATCCTGATTAACATACCTGTAGAGAGTGGAGTGTGAACGGCATCGTCGGAAGCGAGTTGTCAAGAGTCGAAAGCAACCGCATGCTGTCGAGAGTTCGAAGTGAAGTTTGATTTTTCGAAATAGGAGTTCCATTTTTTAAGAGGGAATTCGATTAGTTGATGGGCAAGGTCGATCTTTTAAGGAAAGGAACCGGATAACAAAGCAAATGCTTATGTCCATTGATGATGAGTTGAGAATCATATGGACTTTATTTTTCGAAAATAAATAAAAATAAATAGGTCGAAATATCATATTATCGATTTGCTCTAATAATGGTATGAAGACCTTGCCTTCTTTGCTTTATTCTACAAAAAAACCGATGACTCGTGTTGTGTATACTTTTTTCTATTCATATGATAACTTGTATTGCTGGCAGTTTACTCTTTCTTAAACTAATAATACAATGTTATTCCCACAAGTAAAACATACAAGCAAGTTGATCTTATAGTATTTACGGCCATTTCCTCCTTTTTAGCTTTAATAGTAACATTTTTCTATGTCAAATAGTTGAACTGTCATCAGACAGCCTTCAGATGCTAACGAATAATCTATAGGCAAATTTTTTTTTTGGGAACAAAATCCCGGCAGTCTTATTACTTGAAAAATAAAATGTATACCATAATACAAAGTATCTATGGTGTGATGTCGATTGTAGTATTGCTCGAGTTAGTTGATGTTATATATATTAATCAGACTTTTTATGTTTATTATTGTTAACTTAATGGTATGAATAGATAGCTTGTTTAGTTCTAGGTTATTCAACTTACCTATATTTTTTTTCCATTCCGAATACTTCGCATTGTAGTTATAAGCGAAATACTAGCTAGGTTACTTAAAATATTTCATCTCTCAAATTAGATGAAATGTACGTTGGAGCCGAACATTCGATATATGCACCATCTAATGTCAAAATTTGTTTAACATAAAAAAGCTGTATGCATATTTGATATTTTATTTTCAATTTGATACAAACAATAGCTTACAACTACTGTGTCTTATAAAAAACAATGTCCATTATTAGTTTCTCAAAAGAAAGCATGTATGCATTTCTTTTTCGTATCCCCAAACCATTTTAAATTTGTTTAGCATCTAATTATAGCTTTTCATGCAACTATTTAACTCTGTGTTGTCTTATAAATGGAAATATCCTTGTATTCCTTATTCGTATCCCAGTAGGAACACACACGCATCACTTGTTATTATCCTGAATTTTTATAATACCCTGTTCGTACTTTTACTATATTGAAATGTGTCGTGCCGTTTGTACAACTCTTATATAAAAAATTAGGGGTTTATTATTTCATACGAATGTTCAATATATTCTCTTGTTCAAGGTTGAAAAAGTCTTTCGATTTCCGTTTATGATATGAACGATGGTTAGAAAAACGTATGAAATTGTGTTAATTTGAGTTGTTTGAGGACTATTTATTTGTTGGTTGTCTGGTTTGTTTTTGTTAATTTAGGACACGTTGCATATGGTTTCCTTAGAAATATCAGTATATTAGGATCAACATTTTATTGCAAGTATGAGTACCTGTAGATGAGAAATGTGTGCATACAAAATGATAAATGTATAGCAAATGTTCTAAATCGTTTGTCAGTAGGTGTGTCACGGTTGTGGTAACTGTTGTTATTACCACCAACCGTAATCATCACGGTTGTTGATAGTTATAAATTCTTATAACTAGGTGTGGTAACTGTTGTTATTACCACCAGCCTAAGCAACATTCATGACCTTGAATACATATTATTTCAAAAACGGTGACTGAAATCCAAGCTTGAAACTTTCCAAGTATCAAAACTTAAACATAATGTATTGGAAATACATTTTTTTGGCTTTTAATAATGCAAAATTTCTGTTGGAAGATGCATTGAAAGAAAGAAATGATTTTTTTTTAAACATATGTCAAAAACTATATTGAAAAACAAATAAAATATAGTGATGAAAATGCTAAATCCTAATATAAGATGAAAAGATAAAGCGGGAATCACATAGACAAAATCTCTTTTGGAAGCCAAAATATAATAATAAGGTGAATTTAAAACCAATGTCTGTTGCACCATGAATATATGATTTGGGGCTACTTTTGTTTTTTTTTAGCTAAAAAATGAAAGGAAAGTATGCTGAATAATAATTTTATAATTTCTTTAGAAGAAGATAGAAAGATCCACTAACAATTAATAAAATAGTTTGTATAGATTAGAAGAGTTTTTAAGGCATTTGCACGTATGCAGAACACTCATAGTGCAGTTGAAATGACATAAAAGCAAACCAAAGAAAAAGAAATAATTAACCAAGACTTTGAAAAAATAAATAATTGTATTTGTTTGAACTGCCTTGCCAAAAAAAATAAAAATCATTTGAACTGAAATTAGAGAAGAAATATAAAGGAAAAAACACGAAAGATACAAACGTGTTGCATTGCTGTTCAAATAATACAAAGTGAGGTATAGTGTATAGGCATACGCATCGGTGTGAAAAAATAAGAATGTTCAAATAAGCTTGTGCAAGCAATGAAGCAAAGCATAAAGCAAATTGCATATATATATATATATATATATATATAGCCTAGTGTCAGTAGTGAACTTAATTAGCAAGGCAAATTAACATAGTAAACAAGAATGTAACTGGAAATTGGAAGATGAAGGACACAGCTGTCATGTGTTGGATGCTATCTAGTCCCACATCGTCCAAAATGTTTATATATGTGTCTTTATATATAAAAAGATGGAGAAGAAGATTGTCCCTTCGGGGACATTCGATAAAATTGAAACGATATAGAGAAGATTAGCATGGCTCCTGCGCAAGGATGACACGCTCAAATCGAGAAATGATCCAAATTTTTTTGACCCCTCTACAGCAGCACAGTGGCAGCTCTTAGTCATCCAGTCTACCATATTCAGCCTCTGCCTGCCTCATGCAACCATTCAGTTAGCCTTTTTAGTGCTCCACTTCTTTTACTGCTATATGTAATTACTGGTTTATGTAATATGCTAGTTATATTACTGGTATATTTAATATGCCCTTATATATAATATGGATGAGCGGTGGTCGTCGGCTGTTTATTTACTGCCCAAACAGCCCAAGCAAGTGTTCATTTATATTCCTGGATGTCCATATTCCTGAAAAGGAAGTTATTTGCTTGTCTCACATTTATGCATCTTTACTCCTTCCTCTTCATTTACAAATCATCTAACTATATGCTTCTTCTTCTTATTCAATTGCATCTTAATCTTTTCTTCGCAAATTAAAGTGTGGCCTTCCCAGTTGATCCATTACTTTATTTTAACTCTGTTCCCTTTTGATTTTTTACAATATTTTCTTCATCGTTCTTTTTCTTCGGCTAAATCTGTTGCATTACATATTTATTTATGCCTGCACATTCATCCTTTTCACCCTTTTTCCCATATACTCCACTTCACCAATATGCTTTTTGTTTATTTGTTTGACACAATTTCAATTTACTCTGTCTTTGTCGTTGTACTTATATGTTTATACTTTAATTTCCTTATCTGATTTCCCCCCATTTCCTATTATTTTGCTTAACGTTCCCATTTTTATATTCATCAATACTTATGCATTTCTCATTTTCATAGTTTTAACTGCTTTATTTTACCCCCTTCATCACTGAGATGCATACTGGCTGCTACATGCACTCACTTTGAAGCATTCATGTGTATACTATAATCCCTTATATTTATGTATAAACTTATTATACATGTATACATATGAATGCATAAATATGATAGTAATATATAATTTTGAGCAATATGCATGCATTTAGTTGACTTTCAATTTTGCAAAATAATAAATTAGTATACTTAATTATGTAAAAATACACATAATTTAGGCTATAATCATGAAAAAAGTGGACGGATAATTTTCGGTTGCGGATATACCTATATCCGCATCCGCATCCGCTTTTCCGGATATCGGATATTTATCCGCTTTTCAGATGCGGATGCGGACGGATTTCGGATTTTTCGGATATCCATTGACAGCCCTACTGTTTGGTGCTTTCACGCCTGCATAGCTTGGCAGGAACAGTAGCAGTTTTGATGACTTGGATACAAGGGAAGCGGACTCTGTGGTCTAGATGCCATTTCTATGTACATTTGATCCACTGTGCCATTCTGTGTAGCATCACGGAATTCATTGTACATGCAGTGGTATCTTGTTCTGCTTTGGTATCGAAGTCATATCCCAAAGTTCTTGATTGTTGTTGGCTTCTTCTTGAAGATCTCGTTGATAGCAAGAATATGACCGTTGTTCTTCTTCACTTTCTTCAAAAAATTACGAGAACTTGGATCTAGCACGAACTTCATTAGTAGCCCAAAGCTTCATTCTGTAGATCTTGGGCTGCTGTCATTTGGAGTTGGAAGAGCTCTACCAACCACATTGTATTGATGAAATCTGAAAACTCCCATGTTGCCTCCGTTGCCACTTTGATTAACGGAAGTAATGTACCTGCTACAAAACCTTAGCTTATAGACAGATGCTTATGGGCCATCGTGAAAGTATGGCAGTTCTCCTTCTTCTATGCCCAAGATATATTAGTTTTCTCTTGATTTTAGATGTGTTTTAGTTCAAAGGACCTAAAACATTCTAATATTTTAGACCTTTGGAGGTGCAGTGGCATATATATTTATTTTGTAAGTACTAAGCAGCCTTTTGCTTCTAGGACTACCGCATTCCGCATGATTGCAAACTTTAAATATGTCACTGATGTACTATATACTTCTCTGCTCCATTCAATTTCTAGGGAGTTAAACTAGGCGATGAAATTAATTTTCATGTTTTTTAACTTGCAATTTGATGATCAGAAGAGTGTTCTTATCACTAATTTTTCAGTAGTTTTTACTGCTATTATTCAAAGGGAGTAGTTTTACTAATTTGATTCATGGTTCGGATTGAAAAGTTAAAAATTTCATCTGTTTCTGCTAGCGGTGGGATGTAATTTGACACTTGTCTATTAATCAGTGCACACTTTTTTTTTCTCGTTTGTTTTTGACACTGTAAAATTTAATCCTTATTACGATTCAAACAATGTCCTGAGCAATGTGCTTATTATATTTCGTGGTCAGATGATCTTACCAGAGAGCGTTTACTAAGCGATGTAGCAGTTGCAAGTGTAGGTTGGTTTCCTACAGTCATCTGAATTCTGATGCGGAGGCACGTCCTGAGCTCGATCTCCC
Source organism: Allium sativum (assembly GCA_030737875.1). Taxonomy (NCBI): domain Eukaryota; kingdom Viridiplantae; phylum Streptophyta; class Magnoliopsida; order Asparagales; family Amaryllidaceae; genus Allium; species Allium sativum. The sequence continues at coordinate 17,954 of JASFAX010004552.1, forward strand.
CTTTTACTGCTAGCCAATGCTAATGGGATAAGAAGGATGATGCAATCAGATAGGGAAAGGTGGAACAATGCTTCAGGCCTTGCAATATATCCACGATTAGGAGGACACCACTGTCGTTTTAGATGAAATGACAGTAGCAGAGTAGCAGCTTGCTCTTATGCCTCAATTCATGTATTGGGTACCATTACGTGTGCTGTAAATTTCACTTTGCAAATATAACAGGAAAGATGATAATGTATACGGGTAGTTTGATGGATGCTTGGACCTTAGCTTTACAGACTGACAAACGGGTTAATCTTAAATGACAATTGTTATGGTCAGTCCATTCAAACTTGAGTGGAAGATAACTTGCGGTAAATTGTTTTTTCGCTAATTTGCCTTCTGCATTGGATCCGAAGCCAAGAGAATGTGCAAGTGTTCATATATAACTTGTACCGTTCCTTTTGTGGCTAGAAAACCCTATTTTGATTCAATCGAACGCTGCTCTGTGTACTCGACATCAGTAAGATGTCGTCTGCTTATCTATGTAACTGATCTGCATTCGTCTAGAAATAAGTAGTGTTTGCCATTAATCTATCCAAGTCACGTGGACTTTCTCTTCCTTTAAGGAGTGTACCACGGATGGAGTAAATGATAGCCGCGTATCACTTGAATTCTGGGACTAATTTCGATACATAAAATCGTATGCCAGTATATTAATTGGGGAGCGAAGAATTTCTTTTTAGTCCCTTTCGTCCACCATATTTTGTTGTGGCATATCATGCACCTTCAATGTTCAAGTAGCCTAGAAAACCCTATTACTTTTTTTGGTTAGCTACCATATTTAAAAAAGTACCCAAACTTTGGTACCGCTCTCTCTTTCCATTACACTATATTACTTAATCCAATGGATAGAGAAAGAAAGAATAGTAAAATGGGAATGTACGGCTGGAATTCAGGGAGAATCTCACGTATAAAATAAAAGATGTAGTGGAACATTGCATATATATATACACACACACACACACACACACACGAGCGTTCAATGGCACTCGAAACAGTGCAGCACCCCTAAATGTCCCCTGATTTCCACCACATATCCCGTTTCTCTCTCCCTCCACTCATTCTCTCACCTCGCACTAACTTAAACTACAATAAATACTTGGTTCTTGTTGGAGGGCATTTGGGGTGCTCACTATTTGGGGTGCCATTGAACGCTCCTTTATGTGTGTATATATATATATGTATATATGTATATATATATATGTATATATGTATATATATATATATGTATATATATATGTATGTATGTATGTATGTATGTATGAGGTAGGATCAGGGAGCCCTTCATTTGCATCCCAATTTCAGCCACTCATTTATATTAAAAAAAGTGAATGGAAAGTGAGTGGGAGGTGAGAGAATGAGTGGAAGGAGAGAGTGAGGAAATGTGTGGTAGAAAAGTGGTAGGCTAAAGGGGTGCTCACTATTTGTGGTGCCATTGAACCTGCCTTTATATATATATATATATATATATATATATATATATATATATATATATATATATATATATGAGATAGGATCAAGAGCACCCCAAATAGTGTAGCACCCCTTTAGCCCTCCTAATTTCCACCACACAATCCCCTTTCTCTCTCCTTCCACTAACTCTCTCTCCCCCCACTATCTTATTTAATAATAAATGAGTGACTCTCATTAAGGGGCTTTAGGGGTGCTACAAATTTGGGTGCCATAGAACCCTCATATATATATATATACACATACATACATACATACATACATATATATATATATATATATATATATATATATATATATATAGAGAGAGAGAGAGAGGAGGGTTCCATGACATCGGGGGGGGGGGGGGGATGGCTAAAGGGGTGCTGCACTATTTGGGGTGCTCCCTGATCCTATCTTATATACTTATATATATATGTGTATATATATATGTATGTACATATATATATATATAGATATATATATATATATATATATATATATGGATAGAATCAGGGAGCACCCCTGAATTTCAGCCCTCCATTTGCACCCGAACAACAACCACTCATTTATATTAAAGAATGTGAGTGGAAAGTGAGAGAATGAGTGGAAGGAGAGAGGGTGTTGAATACTTGGTTGTGGTTGAGGGGCTTTTGGGGTGCTGCACAGTTTGGGGTGCTCTCGAACCTGCCCCTATGTATATATATATGTATATATATTTGTATATATATATATATATATGGGAAAGTCTACTTAAACACAAAATTTGGACACAATCGATTTGCACCGTTGGATCACCCCATGAATTCCACCTCTCCATATAAAGACAAAAAAAATTCAACGGTTGAGGCTTTATGTCTCTCTATTTGTGTCTAATTTTGTGTTCAAATAGTCATCCCCATATATATATATTTACACACACACACGTTCTCCATGGCACCTCTATTTGGGAGCACCAAATTTGTAGCCATTAATTTACATTAAAATAGGTTAATAGGGAAGAGAGAGAGAGAGTTAGTGAAGGGAGAGAGAAAAGGATTAGAAGAGCTAAAGAGGTTCTACACTTTTTGGGGTGCTCTTGATCCTATATCATATATATATATATATATATTATAAGAACCCAAAATGGCTAAACATTTTTTCTTCTTCATGTAATAACAGAAGAATGGAAGAGAATAACACTTTAATAAATAATATAACGACTCTTTCATACTTTAATGGCTTTCATCTTCTAAGCAATCTTGCGATTTAGCAATTTTCTCTCTTCTCTCTTCTGTGTAATACCTTCGGGTACTTTCCTAAAGTAGGAGCTTTCTCCGATTGAGCTCGTTATTTGTGGTTCTGCCAATTCCTTTTTCCTTATATTGGGCGATTAAGGTTCATGGTTTCTGCTCGTCGAAATGGAGACTTCGCTGTGGAGGGGTCTTTTCTGGGAACTAGTCCTGTTGTTTATTTGGTTAAGGCGCGGTTTCAGCTATCTCTGAAGGTCCGGTGACCGTCATGGTGGTGGGGGAGTCTTCAGTGGTTATTAAATTGGAATCGTTGGTTCGTTTATTGCTGTGACATGCCACCGGTTCTTGGTTGTTGGTGGTCTTTATCTGGAATTGCGCCCTAGATTCTCGGGAGCTCTTGTCATGCTGTCTCTGTTCCCTTATGGGGATTATAGTTGTCTTTCTCCATCGTCTGGTAGTGATTTTATTGGTGGCTCCGCGGTCCGACCAGATAAGGGGGAGTTCACCGCCCCTTTTGTGCCTCGGTTATTGTTCATGCAATCAGTTTCTCTTCCTTTATTGGCTCCGGCTTTGGGCATTTTGTGTGGAGATTTTTTTTTTGGTGTCGGTCAGTGTTCCAGTACTGATGTCGGTCCAGTAATGGGACGCGGTGGTGCTGGGAATTTGATCACCCTTTAAGACAATTATCTTCCAAAGCTGTTACCGCCTTCTTGCATTGATGGAACCCTAGGACCGTTGAAGGGGAACAGTGGACGATATTCGATAAGTCTTCAATGCTGGCGACGCTCGAAGACAATGAAGAAGGTTACTCCAACGTCCTCTGCTTTGGTGTTTGTTTAGAAGTTGGGCTGTGAAGGCACTTTACCGGATGTGGGTGCTATGCCTTCTCCACCGGTTTGCCTATCGAAGAGCTTTTCTGTTTTGGCTTGTCGGCCTGTTGAGGCAGAGTTTGAGGGAGGTTCCAAGGGATCGATCTGTAGGCCCGATGGTGGCTCTTTGGTTATGGCAACTAGTGGTATGGTTCCTCCTGCTGGCCCGATTAGATTGTGGTGGAAACGAGGTGTCATTTTCAGGCAATGGGGTAACTCTTCTAAGTTGGTTTTGACTTCCGGTGTGTTCCGCCTCTTCTCTGTATGCATCCAAAATGCTTTGCTTTCAACGGGGCAGTGGAGAAAGGCCTTGTGGATCTTCGTGTGACTGTTGTAGTGGGTAACAGATGCTTTAGGGCAGTAGCCTCTCTCTCCCGACAGGTTCTGGATTTACAGGTACTTAATGGATTGAGTTTCCAAAGACTACTTTGCTTCTTGGATTGCTTGGTGTTCTTCCGTAGATGGAGCTTAGGGACGAAGAAGGTTGACTTTTGTTGTCGTCTCTACAGGATTGGCTCGAGCATTGTCCTGGATTTTCAGACCACGATCAGCGGAGCCTTTGGTGGCTTGCTTGGGATTGGTGCCAAGCTAGCGCTGGTCCATTTGGCTAGGCCCTTGCTCTTGGATATGGAGGTCCGCATTTGTGGTTGAGACCTTATATTTGTTTGTGTGTTTTGCTCCCAGATTTTATAGCCTATTACTACAGAACTATTTTTGTGAGTCATTGGAGAATGACTAGATTCTCCCTTTTTTGTATGTATGTATGTATGTATGTATGTATGTATGTATGTATGTGTACACACACACACACACACACACACACACACACACATATATATATGGTTATTTTGTTATAAAAAGAATGAAAGAGAATTTATCATTTTATCATCACTCTATTCATTTCATCATCTCATCTATTTTCCTTTCGTTTCCTTCGCCGCCTCTCCACTCTCTTCATATTTTTATAATCAGTACTGAAAACCTAGAAAATAAAAAACAAAATAAACTAAACGACCTTTCAATTTTTCAGATGCATTTGAGTGACTTGGCATATAAGTTTTCGTCTTAAATTACTTTTTGACATAAAAAAACATCTTACAATACTTTTTTTCTTTACAGAAAAAAAACCCATAGCCTTTCCAATTCTTTTTTTAATTGATATTTTTATATACAAGTTAGTAGTATATAACACACTATATGACAAGTAAGCTAGGCCTCACATAGCGAGACCATGGTCCCTTGTGTCATGTCTAAGTGTTCTACTCTTATTTATGCATGTAATAGTGTATTTTAGGCTAAAGCCATGTTTTTAAAATAAAATAAAATGATGGTGAACTAACATTAATAATTAGGTCATTGACAAACATCCCATTAAATCATGTAAACTTCCAATATATTCAATTGATCATCTTTGTTAACGATATTTTTCGTCAACACCGAAGATAGGCAAATGGGAATGGTCCTAAGGAAAAAGGATAGGTTGTTTAGATTTCGCGAATTTGGGTCAGATCACCGTTCCTGGGTATCAAGGCCTTGGAGAGAAGGATCACTAAACAATCCTTGATAAGGGACCTAATGGATGGTGGAAGGGAGCACTGCACCAAGTTCGCTGAATGATTCTACACTCTCAGGAAAGGTTTAAGCATACGGGAAGGGGTGTTCAATCCGAACTACGGAAAGGTTTGGGAAATGATCCATGCATATGTAGGAAATAAACAGCAAATTGTAGCAAAAATAACTAAGAAATATCATAATAAACCCACAGGATAATACGATAAGTGTAGGTCTGCTCTTTATTAATCTTCCATTTAGAGTACATGAACAGAGTAGAGGAAATCCTCCAGCTGATCTAAGTATCAGGGTTTATTCTAGAGAAAAAGAGTATATGAATCGAAAAAATTAGACCTCCCTCAAATGTGACTCCTGAGGTCCTATTTATAGGGGATTTGGGGCCCCTTCTCTATTGGGTCGTTGGGCCTGTAGGTACTGCTGTCGGCCGCCTTTTTCTTTGGTTTCGGTTGCTTTTGGTTTCGGCCGCTTTGAGGTGCGGATTATAATTTCCGGAGGGAAGGTCACGGTCAGCCGAGGATTCTTGGAGAATGATATGAGCTTGTTAATGTAGTTGCTTTTCGAAAGGTGCTTGAGCTTCCGGTGGTATACTTTTGGTTATAAGCTTCCGGATGTAGGCTACTGGTTTCTCTATGAATTCTTAGAGGAGCTTGTCCTTGGGATGCATGTAGATAGCTGCCGGTTCAGAACCACCGCCAACGTATGTATTAAGTAGACTAGTACGGATAGCCTGCATCCTTTCTTGGGTTCCGATTTGGGTTTCGATGTGGCCTCTATGCATAGCCTAGTCTTCCGGAAGGTTGCTCTAGGTAATTTCCCCATTGTTTATCAAGATGACCTTTCGAAGTTTATGCGGTAGATGTTTCAGAAGCTGGTTCCGAATAATCTTTACATACATTTGGCTTAATGCTTGGGGTGTCTTTACCCCGTAGTGTACTGGTATTAAGTAGGTTAACACCGACAACCTTTGCTTCCTTCCGGGTTTCCATTAGTGGAGTTCTTTCCTCTTGCGCTCTTGGCTTCTGACTTGGATGACCTATCTCTATAGAACCCCCTATCGGGTATGCCCTACCGGAAAGACTGTGCTATCACTCTGTAGGCTTTGAGCTCCTTTCCCCTAAGAAGATGTCACTTTTGTGTAGCTTTCGGATTATTTCTTCATGCTTGTGTTCATCGAATATCCCTTCACCGTTAGCTGGTTTCAGAGTTAATTTTGGTAGTAACATTTGCCCCTCTGGTGAAGGGTTTTTTTCGACTTTTCAAGTCAAACTTTTTTGTCTTTTTCGAAGTGTAACTTCAGAGTCTATTGATCTCCCTTGATCGGAAACGTTGATTGATCTCTGCCTGTACGGTTCATATTGGTCTTGGAATTTGAATCATAAATTCTTCTTCTCTCTCGTTTCCGCCTTTCACCTGAAAATCAAGTTCTCGAACAAGATTACTATTTCTCTAAGAAGCTGCTCAAATTTTTCTTTCTGACAAACCTTGCTCTATTCTCTGTGAGTATTTTTACTTCTTATATAGGTCGTAATCTCAATTACGTGCCAAGATTGACGGGGGAGTCGATTAGCATTATGTTGATCATAAAATAGGTTTTAGGCAATGATCTCTTGTCTAACATGCTTAATGCCCGACATTAGCATCCATCTGTTTCACAGGTTACTTTGTGTAGGAATTACGATACACGATACAAGATACACAAGAAGGAAACAATTTTCCCACTAACTAAATTTAATGCCACTGGTACGAAATGATTCTAATATAATTAAGGTATGCGTTTTTCTTATTATCAAAAGCCTAGATGATCACTAATGGAAGTACATTATGCATAACCCTTTTTGCATTCAATACCTGGGCTCGACTTTTTTTATGACAAATTGAGCTTTTTATTAGCAATATATAATAATACTCCACCCATTCATAAATGTTATTCATGCAATTGTGTAAGAAGTATGTATACTAATGGTACCGTGATGGAATGATATCACCTGGCAGAATCATGTTTAGCAAAAGTCCTGTTAAGGCGAAGGCCAAAGATTCCAAGGTCTCACGTCCTAAGAAAGCATTTGCTCCAAAGCCATCCTTAATTACTTCCCAACGTTTCGTGAAGGCTATATTGGATAGTTTTGGCATATCAGGTATTGATGCCATCGTAGCTTCTTCTCCAAATTTTCTCAAGAACCCTTCAGAAGGGTATTTTGCGTATTCAACAATTCATATCTGGCATGGAGGCTTTCCTACTTTCCCACCTTTTATACACAAGCTCTTAAGTATTTGAAAGTTGCTCCCATTCAATTCTCACCCAATACATATACAACTCTCTTATGCTTGGAAGCCCGAGCGCTTGCATCAGGTCAGGATTCTTTAAGCCCTAAACTCATTCATCATATGGTCCGATTTTCTAAAAGTTCAGCGTCGCCGATATGGTGGGCTAACCCTGTAAGGAGACTGGTTGCGATAATATTAACAAAACTAGGTCATGGGAAGATCAATTTTTTCTCGTTAAATGCCCTCCGTGCATATCAGGAAAATTTGTTGATGACAGTAGGTCTCTTGACTTAGAAGGTAAATGTTTTATATTTGTCGTTTTCGTTTATCCGTGTCTTTCTTTTATTGTAGAACCCCCTTCTAAAGATGTGATTTAACGCCGGAGGAAGCTCAAGTTGTTGAGGCTATCTTCAAAGCACCGGTGGAGCACATGTGTCGGTCATTCCTCTTAACCATCGACATGCTTCATCAATATGGCTTAATTCTAGCTCAACACAGGCTCCCTCATCCATCCATGTGATTTCGATGAGACTTGTCATTCTTTCTCTCGTTTCATTGTTATTATTGTATTACTAATTTAATTCCACTTCGTTTAGAATCATCGACTTCTCAGGATGCGTCTGCCCTGGCAGCTTACTCTCGGTCCAGTGCCCAAGCTATAAAGAGGCTCGCCCATACCGACATTGATTCTCTGTCAAAGAAGCCCAGACAAGATAAGTTAGTTAGCTTTTCAGAAGACATCGTTGTTACCCCAAAAACAAGGCAGACCTTTGATCCCTCTACTATTGATGATGACCAGGTGGTCAATGTTGACGCTTCACCGAAGGGCAAGCCCGAAAGCAATCCTGTTCTTCTGATACTTTCGCCGGGTTAGGTAGGGAAGGGCATAGTATTTCGTTGCCTTCCTCCTCTTAGCCTGCTATTTCCCCTTCACTTCCTTTGTCAGTCTCTGATTTCAATAGGCTTGTGAGTCTTGCTCTCTCATCCCCTGAAGTTGCTAACATTACACGGACTTCTTCACCCTTAGATTCAGAATATTTTCATTGGTAGCAAATCAGGGACCAACTTTTTTTTATTGATTTATCCTTTCTGATTCCTTCATATTCATATTGTTTTTGTGAGAAGCTTAGTTCATTTCCCTTCCTGAGATAACGAAGACTTGGTATCTATCCAGAGGGATGGCTGCTGCTTCAGCGATGGAGGTCAATTCCCTTAGGGAGGAGAATAGGGCTCTGACAGATAGGGTCAATACTTTGTTGCAGGAGACAACGGAAGGTGATAACAAGCGTAATGAATTGGAGACCCTGCTCGAAGGGGAAAGAAAGGCTAAAGAGGTGTTGGTGAAGCAAGTTGAAGACCTTAAGGAGGAAAAGTCGGGGATGGAGGTGGAACATGCCGTTGAGGTGGATCGGATGAACACTCAACTCTCCACCGCAAAAAGAATAATTTACGAGGCTAGTGACAGAATTTCCAATTTTTTGAATGTTCATCTTAATACCATAGCTATTGAGTGTTATGAAGACGCCCTCATCTTTGCTTTTTCTGACAATTATAAGAGGCTTTTGGAATTTGACTTTCCTTCAATTGATTCCTCCGTCCGAGATAGAGTTTTGGAGAATATTGAGCGGGTGAAACGAGAGCATAAGGTTCCTTTGATGAACATGATAAACCCTGCATCGCTTTTTTTTGTTGATGAGTTTTCTGAGGATTATGAGGAAGAGGTGGAGGAGGAAAGCACAGCAGAAGGAGAAATAGGAGAAGACACAGATCAGCAAGGTGGACCTGGAAAGCGTGATGGAACATCTTCTCCCACAACGAAGGAGTTACCTAAGGTGGTTCTTAAGATTCCAAGAAGAAAGGGATTCCAGCTCGGTCTGATGTCGGTGCTACACAGGTATGGCTTTCTCTTTCGAAATAATTTTCCTCTCCTTGAATTTCGTTAATAACTAGTCTTCTCATGTTATAGCAGTTCTCTGCTTCTCCAAAGATGTAAGTTATAGTAATGCTTTAAACTCTGCGTTTGAAAACATGGGGGGATTCTCAAGGAATTTCGCCCTGCGAAAACAATTTAACAAGGAGTTTCGAATATTATTGTACAAAGTATACATTTTCTTTTAATTTGTCCGCGAATGGTGTTGGTTTCGTGACATTTGGTGGTTTGTTATGTTTTACTTATAAGTTGGTGTGAACGCTATACGTATGTGTGTATGAATTGATAAAGGTCATGTGATTGTCTTTCTTTGGGAATGCATGATGTTATTAGTGTATATCTGATGTTTGCGTTTTACGTATTACAACATCTCATCTTATCCATGATTAGGGGGACCAATTCCAGACCCCTCCTTCACAATTTAGAGAGGGAACTTCATATATTGCTGGTTGCAAAGACATTTTTGAGGGTGCTCCCCTTTCGGGCTATAAAAAGATGTATTTTCTTTAAAAGATAATAGTCACAAATATCAAGGAATAGGTGTCTCATTTGGAAATACAACTGAAGGAGAAATATGAAATTATTTATAATTTGCAACATAGGTTAGCGACAAAATCTTATGGGAGTTCAGACGCGGCTGTAGGTAGACTATACCAACAAATTGACAAGTTGGAGGATGAATTAAAGAAAGCTAATGAGAATTGCGCTTCCTTAGAATTCGCTTTGCAAAACCCCGACTCGGAATGATAGACTTTTCCCATATGCTTGTAATATAAACCTCTCAATACAATGATTGTGTTTGCGTAATGGTTTACGTCGTGACTTCTAGTAGGCATGCTTATGTATTGTGTTATTTATTTGACGTATTGTTTTTGCCAAAAAATGGCAATCACAGCTCAAGGTATTGTAACGACAAGAGAACTATTCGTGCCAAGTGCTAGCGACAACCTTCCTTATGCAATAGGTCCTTTTGGGAACATCCCCTCTGTAAGATTTTTCTAGGGAAAGGAGTAGTTCTAGTTATGGGAGTCCATTAGAAATGTTAAGAATTTTTTTCAAGTTCATTCCCGAACTTATGTTTTATTGTGATGCTATTTCTTATGCCGTGTAAGCAATGGGTATACAAAAGAAATAAACGGATGCACCTATGAATTAAAGACACTTCCCTAAGCAAATGAGAGGATTATGAGCTTATCCTTAGTAATAGAAGAAGTGTAATTTTGAACCATATTCAAATTTCCGAGATGGCCGAATGACTCCTCCTTATTTCAATTTGAGCTTATTCTTGATTGGGTATCTGTGGTGGGATCGGAACCCCCTGCGTGGTTGTAATTTCTCCTGGATCATCCCAGATTTGGGTATCGAGGTAAGACCGGGACCCCCTTCCTGACGTGTGTGTGTGTATCTGATTCGACCCAGATTCGGGTTATTTAAGGTAAGTGACTGGAAATATGCTTCTGATCTTCGTTAGGAACTTAATCAACCCAGATTTGGGTATCGATGTAGAAAACCTGAACTACCCCTTATTCAGGAAATTAGAGATTGAAAACCAGGAACCCCCTTCTAGTATTTGCGAAGAATGGAACCGACCCAGATTCAGGTATCGTTGTAGAAGACCTGAACTGCCCCTTGTTCAGGCAAATAGAGATTGAAAATTAGGAATCCCCTTCAGGTATTCATGTTTTGTATCCTCTTTGGATTTGATTTGTGAAGAAGAGGTTGTACGTGCTTCTTGAGCCACTCTTTGGGCTTTTGATGTCAAAGCAAAGGACGTACGTGCTTTGTTAGCCACTTTCTAGGCTTGTGCACCCGATGTGCTTGGCTAGCTTATCCACAAACAGGGTCCAAGGACTTACCTGACCTCTCTCCTGGAAGCACCTTATCCTGACCATCGTAGCAATGATAAGGTCTTAGAAACTTAAACGGGGCCATCGTAGGCACAGAACTAAGGTTTACTCTTTTGATGCTCTATACCGACCATTGTAGATAATGATAGAGGCTTACACACACACCCTCCAAGAGGTGCCCTATCCTAACCATCGTAGGTGATGATAGGGGTTGGCATTCCCTTTTGCGGGACATGCTCTTTTGCGAGCAGAGGCAGGACGTGCTTAGTTCTAGCAGAGGCAGGACGTACTCTTCTACGAGAAGAGGCAGGTCATGCTAATTTTAGATGCACCGCCACGACCATTTCTGGTGTGAAATGGAGGCTTACGCTTTTGATGCTTTAACCTAGACCCCTCTAATTTGGGCATGGAGAAAGACTACCCCCTTGGGGAGATGCCTCGTCCTGACCAATGTGGTGATGACAAGGTATTTATTCCATTTATGGTTTGACCCCTTTTGGGTTTCTTCAAGCTTTGAAAAGAGGGTTTTTCGTACCCTTGGACATGTTTAATAATCCTTTTACTAAGGATTTTTGTTGAACTTAATCTGATCTCTTCATAAATTCTCGTAATTGTCCTTGGTTGATGAATTTGATGACTGTTTCCTCGAGGGTTCTGCAGTGATTAGTTTCATGTCCATTTATCATGTGGTAATGGCAATAGGATCCTCCTGTTTTCCTTACGTATTTGGGATTTTTCTTTATGAATGGCCAATAGTTAAGTTTCTTGTTTGGTTAGGAGGTAAATCTTTTCTATCGAAGCGGTGAGGTAGTATCCCTTAGATAATCCTGATGTACATCCCTCTTCCTACCACCGGGGATTAACCCTTTTGTGACCCAGCCTTGCTGTTGTACCTTGTAATAACCCGGAAATCTGGGCCAATTTAAAATTTTTATTTTGGCAATTTTAGCGAATTTTGATTATTTAAAATGAATTATTTTAAATAATATCGACGAGAAATTTATTTTGAATAGAATTCGAACGTATATTTTCATTTGAATCGTCGTTAGAATATAAATATTTATTTATATTTATAAAAGGAATTGAAAATGGCGGGGTAGTTCGATAATTCGATTTCAAACTTCAATTGAACATACCAGGTGCAAAATAAACCGGATTTTAGTGAAACCAAAAATATTTGAATCTAATTGATAATATCTTTCCAACGAATCAGAAAAATCAAAATTTCATAGCGGGAATCAAAAGATATGTCTAGTTGAAAATTCAGAATAGTCACTATGGAATTTAGGCCCTTAAAAATGGAAATTTTGCAAACGACATCGGATTTCGACGAAACCACTTTTGTTGGGTCCGCGATGTCAAATTATTGCTGGGTTTCAAATTTCGTAATTTTTCGATTCAATATGTAAGAGTGGCAAAGGAAAACGCGTTTGACCAGTTTCAGTTGATTTTAATCGACTGGAAAATGACCATTTTTCAAACGGTCTCAGAATTTGATGAAACTAGTTTTGTTAGGACCGTATCGTCAATACGAAGCCAGAAAATATTTTTCTGGAATTTTTCGAGTTAGTATGTAGCCCCGGTAATTTGAAATGTACGTTTAAAATTCGGTATAATGATTTAAATGTAAATTCAACGGAAACTGATCGAAACGATCGAATCAGTCTACGTGGCACATCCCATTGTGTTCGGAATGGGGGTACTTAGCTGGGGACGACAGTCGGTGGGTTTGATTTCGAGTCCGAATTTTAAAGTTGCTTTTTAGAGAATAAAATATTAATTAAATAAATATTAAACTATATTCTCTCTACTTAACCCCTACCTTCCCCGTTGACTTCAGAAGAAAAAAAAAACCCCAAAGCGATCGAATCGCGCTCCCCCCTCCTCTAGCTCTTGCCGTCGACGCCACGGGGGGATAGCCGCCGCCGCTCGCGCATATTCCCACCCCGACCCCCTCTAAATCGGCGCTCCTCTCTCTCCCCCTTCTTCGAACAGAAACCGTCGCCCCCCTCAGCCCCAAACTGAGACCCCCCACGTTCCACCACCACGCGAGCCAGTGTGCCACCACCCCTTCCTGACCGCCTGAAACTCTACGGCGCCGGCAAGTGCAGCACCCCGAACCCCTTGCCTCTATCGAACGCAGTAAACTTCTTTCTTTCTTTCTTTCTATTTACTGTATTTTTATTTTTGTTTTTATTTCTTCTTATTTATTTACGTATAAAGCAATTCAAAGTTATAAAAATAGAATTTTTATATTTTGAATGTATGAAGAAAATAACTGATTTTTATAAAAGAAAATTTTGATTTTTATATGAAGGGAAAATTAGATTTGTATTTGAAAGAAAAAAATTTTGATTTTTATCTATTGAATAACGAAGTAAAAATTCGATTTTTATATATTGAATATCAAAGTAAAAATTCGATTTTTATATATTGAATAACCAAGTAAAAATTTGATTTTTATATATTGAATGTCAAAATAAAAATTTGATTTTTATATATTGAACAGCGAAGTAAAAATTCGATTTTTATATATTGAATAGCGAAGTAAAAATTCGATTTTTATATATTGAATAACGAAGTAAAAATTCGATTTTTATATATTGAATAGCGAAGTAAAAATTCGATTTTTATATATTGAATAGCGAAGTAAAAATTTGATTTTTACATATATAGAGAATACGGGCAAAGAAAGTGACAAGAGGCAAGAACGGTGAAGATTTCTACATAAGAAGAGTCGTGGGATTGGATTAGCAATTCGGTGAGAACTCCTCACTCTAAATTTTGTTTTTCTAGTTAATAATATATACTAGGATGCAGACGGTGTTTAGTAGCACCCGACACCCGTCGTCCACAGACCATGGATGGCTTGTATGCTTGTTTGTTTGATTTTGATGTGTAGTTGATTATGTGATGTGATGTGAAATGAAATAAAATATTTATATAGTTGAAAATATTTTATAGTTAAAAATAGAATTTTTAACGTGTATATGAAATGAAATAAAAATAAACAGATCGGACAATTTGTTTATATACACACATTTGACTGATATTGATTGGGATGATAAATTTTACACATCATCCAACTACACAAATAAAATCTGTGTTTGATTGTTTGAAACCCCACACGGGTATTGGGATGATATATGACATACACTAATCCCAATAGTTAGTTGTATGTCGATTGATTGATTGACAGACTGTTATAAGCGTTGAATATTTATATTTGATGCTTATACAGTGTAGAATGCACTTTGGATGATGGTTGATTATTCATCGTTGTTATTGCATACATGTGTTGTAGAAAATCCATATAATTAACATTATATGGTAATTGATTGGGCCTCATTCCAGTTTTGAAAAGGAAATATTTGAAATCGAAATATTTGAGAAAGAAATATTTGAAAAAGGAATATTTGAAATAGAATATTTGAGAATAGAAATATATGAAGTCGTATTGATTAGATTGACGTCATTTTGACGTGAACGATATTTATATCGATTTTATTCATTTTATAATGAATATCGAAAGTGATTTCAAAATCTGATATTTTGAAAAGAAATGAATTCGAATTGAAATTGAATAGAAATGAATTCGAATTGAAATTGAATATAAATGAATTCGAATTGAAATTGAATAGAAATGAATTCGAATTGAAATTGAATAGAAATGAATTTGAATTGAAATTGAATAGAAATGAATTCGAATTGAAATTGAATTGAATTGAATTGAAAACGAACTGAAATTGAATTAGAAATCAATTTGAATTGAAATCAATTTGAAAGGAATTTAAAACGAATTTATAAGGAAAAATTCAATTTTGATTTGAATTAGAAAAGAAGTTAAAATCGTTTTGAAAACGAATTTAAAACGATTTATAAAATACGTTTTAAAAGGAAATCGACGAAGTATATATATTATATATAATATAATGGCCTGAATAGAACGCGCCGCACTGCGGCAGTTTGCGAATTTCGACCGTTGACTTCGAACGGACATTGCGGGAGATCCGATCGTCGGATTCTCCTAAAACCAGAACCGTTGGGTTCGTATCGAAAAGAGCTTTCTAAGAATATTAGAAATTTGAAATCTAATGGTTGGATTTAGAGTTATGTCCAAATCAAATTTGGAAAAGGTCGCTGTAAGTGCAGTTCGATGGCCATTGATGGAAATCGACCGTACGGGCCTTGATAAAATTATTAAAAATAGTAATAATTTGTGTAAAATCATTAGAAATGATTTAGAAAGAATTAGGATGAAAACTCCATATTTGAAAAGATAAAAATAGATTTTTATCGAAATGAACTAGTTTTGAATTAGAATTATAATTCTATTTATTTTTAAATAAATAAACGGGATTTGAAATAGTTTTGAAAATAACCAGAATTTCCAAAAATTATATTGGAATGGATTTGAATCGAAATTGTCTTCGGAATATTTCGATGTTGGATTTCGTGATTAAACAGATATTGTTACGGAAATTTGAAAGATATTTATATCGTTATTTCCAATACGATATTTGTTGGTTGTAGAATTTGATATTGAATATAAGCCGGTATATTTTCTATTCAGAGCCTTGTATTGAATATCAAATGTGATTTGGGTTTGTCGTGAATGGTGTCTTCATTAACACTGTTCTTAAGCCCAGTTGAGAAAAAGATTGAATCTTTTTATTTAGATTTAATGAAGTGTACCAATTAAATAATATTTAATTGGGATTGAATTGGTATTAATTTTTGGGTTTATCTTAAACAGTGTTTTAAATAACACTTGTTCTTTAACCCGCTAATCAATGAAATGTGATTTTGGGTTGTCGTGGACGGTATCTTCAATAATACTATTCTTAGACCCAAAGGAGTTAAGAAAATCAAAAACTAACTGGAGATTTGTTAAGTTGAATGGTTTCATAGGTATTGATCTGATGTTGGTTTCGGCCTTCGAGGTTAATACTTAGGGAACTGCTCACTTGCTACTTTACGGTTAGGAACTGATTGAAATATGATGTGATTTTGGGTTTATCGTGAACCGTGTTTTAAAAGACACTGATTCTTTAACCCAGTCACAGATTAAAACTAAGTGGAGTTTTAATGAATCTTTAATTAGATTGAAATGATCGAGAATGGAGTATCACCAGTTTTGCTCCAGGCATTAGTTAAATCTTTAATTAGATTTGAATGTAAAATGGTAATTGAATTTACCGATAACACCAAGGTGTTAGATATTGAGTATTACCAGTTTTACTTCATGGGATGAATAGGTTGGGATTAGGAAATTAAAACAAATGATTACTTCGGTAAGGTTCGTTAATCCCGACTAGTTGAATCGAAATTCAAAATAAGATTAAAGAATAAATTCAAGGAGTTTATCTTTGATAAAATTAATGGGAAGCTTTCCCTATGAATGTGAAATTTAGAAACTAACTGTCGGTTAGCTAAGAAGAATGGTTTTCTGGATATTGATCTGATGTTGGTTTCGGCCTTCGGGGTTAATATTTGGGGAATTATTCTCTTGATTAATTTACGGTTAGTGACTGATGAATTGGAATGAGGCGTATGTTGTGTTTGTGTAACACTTATTTAAAATATACGCGAGTTATTCGGAAAGACCAGGTTTATCCCATTCTGAATAACTGATACGACGATAAGTCGAAGATGAAGACGGTGGTCGAAGACCGGAGGTCTTCACGTCGTTTCGGTGATTACTGATGATCTTGATTGGGATGTACACCCAAGAAGATGGAAACAGTTGGTGGTCTTCCAAACGTACTTGGAGATCGATGGATATGCGGGGTACTAGGTGCCTCCGGTTTCGTTCAGACCCAGAACGAACTTGTAAATGGACTGTGTGTCTGACATTGGATTTTAGTCTGTGTGATTGATTTCTACTAAATATATATCTGTTTGGCAGCGGAGAATTTATTCTCTTGCCTAACGCCCTTCTCTGAGACGTACGAGCTCAGGGGTTATATACCGATGGATATCAAACGCATAGAGTGAATTTCCTGTGTGGCATGCCTAAGTGGCGAATGATCAAGGCTTCTGTTGAAAAGCAAAGTCTTGTGGTTGATGATCGAAGCACGGCCTTTGTGGCATAGCTTTGTGTAACATTTACTTCGCGAGTTTCACACCCGGTATGAACCAAAAACGGGAGAGGATGTCAGGGAGTGCATGCGTTTCTTTCTAGCTAGAAGTAGCGCCAGTGGTTTTACACGCCCTGACGAGTTTGACTTATGTGGTTGTTGCTGCTGCGAGGCGCCTCGGTTTGATCGGACGATCCGGGTCCGATGGAGTCATTCGTTGGCTCATTTACGCCCCATAGGGCGGGGAAACGCATGTTCAGGGTTTAAGTTTAATCCACATCGGTGGACTGGCCCTGAGGATCCAAGGGCCCACCTGAGTCTGGGTCCTGAGGCTCGGGCTAGAGAGTCTCGAATCGGTTGAGGACTATCTTTTGCCTCGGTTCATAGATGGAAATCTAACTTCCAAATACGTGACATTTGCGGTTTTATTTGTAGAGCCTAGTATGGCGACATAGTGGGATGGGGCGCTTATGCCGTCTATGATTGATACTTATGATTTGAAGATGTTTTATACAATATGCACTTATAATAGTATCAAATGATTTGTTTTAAACGTATCAAGCATTCTTGGCTATTATAAGGTAAAAACCCTATCCTCCGGCTTGCGTTGCATTGTGTGATTGGACCTGGGTCTTATAATAGCTTCATTTTTTTTATTTAGCATGACGCTGTTGTTTTATGCACTGGTGTTCTTGGGAGTAAACCTGTTCCGTGTTATACGGCGTGGTCCCTTGATTTACCGAACTTTAAAATAAAGATTAATAACTGTTTTAGTTCTCACACCAGTCACATGACTGACCTGGAGTTTATTGTTTTAACCTAAACTCTGGGTGCCCTTATTTTGACGCGGGCAGCTAGTAGTTTTGGTTTTGTAGATTTATATTCACAGGATCCTGGTTTACAGCTGGAACGATATCCGGAAAGCTTTGTATCCGTATATCTCCTTCTAGTTGTGTTTTGTATTATTTCCGCTGCGATGTATTTAAATGTAATTTAAATCTATGATATTTCTGTGTAATATTCATTTATACTCTGTATATTCTTGTATTCTGATGGTATTGTTGTAATAATAATGAAATGTTCTCCCATCTGCGTTCTATTTTGTCGTGTTCTCAAAACAATTCGTTCTTTCTCTTCTCTTCGGAGACCGGGGAAGTTCGGGTCGTTTCAGCGTGGTATCAGAGCTTTGGTTTACAAAGCTAGAGAACAAGACACATTAGAACCAAACGAAAGAATTCATCAGAATTGGATTAGTAATATCCAACGAGAATGAATCGTTAGAGATGGGATCAGTAGTATCCTAGAACGAGTGTGAAGGGTATATTTTTGAAAAGAAACCAAATTTTGTTTTGAAATTTTAAATCAATTATGCATACCTGATTATTTATTATATATTGAATTTGGACAATCCTGTATATAAAGATTTTGTGTAAACGTCTGATCCGCGTGTATTCGAAGTTTTTATATACTGGATAGATATAGAATCACACTCTAGGCTCCCGGAGATGATTCTGATGATAGTTCGAACATCATCAGAATTGGTATTCGAGTTTCAAAGGTGTGATATTTATATATTTCCTATTGACTGGTGTGAGAACCAAAATTAGATAGGGCTTATTGTTGTGATTTGGCACCACAAATGTGATTTTTGACTATATATCAAAGTTATGAATTTGAAAAGCTAATCAACTAATTGATTGCTGGTTGTGTTGTTTGATTATCGTTTGATTAATTAAAATTTGAACCATTTAGCCAAACTGAATCAAAAGTGAATTGTATTGAAATTTGGTCGCATTTGCTTGCATATACTTGTACTTACATTGAACAGGCCATAGCAAAGAGGCTAGAGCAGAAGAATAAAATTGTTTGTCGGACAAATAGGTACATGTTTACCATAATTTACTGTTTTGTTTGGGTGATGAAGATTTTATGAGCCGATTGTCTAGCCGCTTGGCTTTTTCTTTTTCTTTTTGAGATCAGAGGGCCTGTATGGAAATTTTGGGATTTTCCCGTGCTCCCGGTGCAGGGGAGGTTATGGCGAAATTTTTCGAAAATTTAGGGTGTTAGCCAAATTTTTGAAAAGTTCTTAGAAACTGAAAAGTTGAAGAACTTAAGCCATAATAAAAATAATGAAAGTTGAGTTGGTATTTAAAACAACTTTCGACTTCGTTCCTTTTCGGGGACGAAAAGTTTTAAGTGGGGGAGATTGTAATAACCTGGAAATCTGGGCCAATTTAAAATTTTTATTTTGGCAATTTTAGCGAATTTTGATTATTTAAAATGAGTTATTTTAAATAATATCGACGAGAAATTTATTTTGAATAGAATTCGAACGTATATTTTCATTTGAATCGTCGTTAGAATATAAATATTTATTTATATTTATAAAAGGAATTGAAAATGGCGCGGTAGTTCGATAATTCGATTTCAAACTTCAATTGAACATACCGGGTGAAAAATAAACCGGATTTTAGTGAAACCAAAAATATTTGAATCTAATTGATAATATCTTTCCAACGAATCCGAAAAATCAAAATTTCATAGCGGGAATCAAAAGATATGTCCAGTTGAAAATTCAGAATAGTCGCTATGGAATTTAGGCCCTTAAAAATGGAAATTTTGCAAACGACCTCGGATTTCGACGAAACCACTTTTGTTGGGTCCGCGATGTCAAATTATTGCTAGGTTTCAAATTTCGTAAATTTTCGATTCAATATGTGATTGTGGCAAAGGAAAACGCGTTTGACCAGTTTTAGTTGATTTTAATCGACTGGAAAATGGCCATTTTTCAAACGGTCTCAAAATTCAATGAAACTAGTTTTGTTAGGACCGTATCGTCAATACGAAGCCAAAATTATTTTTCTGGAATTTTTCGAGTTAGTATGTGGCCCCGGTAATTTGAAATGTACGTTTAAAATTCGGTATAATGATGTAAATGTAAATTCAACGGAAACTGATCGAAACGATCGAATCAGCCTACGTGGCATATCCCATTGTGTTCAGAATGGGGGTAATTAGCTAAGGACGATAGTCGGTGGGTTTGATTTCGAGTCCAAATTTTAAAGTTGCTTTTTAGAGAATAAAATATTAATTAAATAAATATTAAACTATATTCTCTCTCCTTAACCCCCTACCTTCCCCGTTGACTTCAGAAGAAAAAAAAACCCCCCAAAGCGATCGAATCGCGCTCCCCCTCCTCCAGCTCTCGCCGTCGACGCCACGGGGGGATAGCCGCCGCCGCTCGCGCATATTTACACCCCCGACCCCCTCTAAATCGACGCTCCTCTCTCTCCCCCTTCTTCGAACAGAAACCGTCGCCCCCCTTAGCCCCAAATTGAGACTCCCCACGTTCCACCACCGCGCGAGCCAGTGTGCCACCACCCCTTCCTGATCGCCTGAAACCCTACGGCGTCGGCAAGTGCAGCACCCCGAGCCCCCTTGCCTCTATCGAACGCAGTAAACTTCTTTCTTTCTTTCTATTTACTGTATTTTTATTTTAGTTTTTATTTCTTCTTATTTATTTACATATAAAGCAATTCAAAGTTATAAAAATAGAATTTTTATATTTTGAATGTACGAAGAAAATAACTGATTTTTATAAAAGAAAATTTTGATTCTTATATGTAGGGAAAATTAGATTTGTACTTGGAAGAAAAAAAATTCGATTTTTATATATTGAATAACGAAGTAAAAATTCGATTTTTATATATTGAATATCAAAGTAAAAATTCGATTTTTATATATTGAATAACGAAGTAAAAATTCGATTTTTATATATTGAATATCAAAGTAAAAATTCGATT